>JABMCL010001124.1:650000-665000 GCA_018857735.1 Alviniconcha marisindica | reverse complement strand
TACTTCCTGCGTCGCTATGGAGACCAGATCGAGATCGGCGTGGCCAAGGGAGGAAACCTGTGGCGGGAAACTCTGCGCCTGCGCACTGACGACGTGTGGAGTCACATGACAGTAGGGTGGACGGCGGGGACGGGGCTTACCGTTGGCGTTGACGGAGTGAGGTGGCTGAGTGACGTCTCGCCCAGCTCACGTGGCTTTGTCACAGCCGCTGACGTGCACGAGATCGAGTCAGGCTTGGACGGGTTTGGACGTCCGATGACGTCACCATGCAGTTTCAGCGTGAAGCACGTGCAGATGACGAACTCAGCGGGTGACGCTGTCACCTTCACCCAAGAACAAGGTGTGTTGCTGTTGTTGTTTTGTCAGTTTGTTCGTTTGTTTATATTATATAATAACAGACGCACCACAAATCACAATCAATCAATCACGAAAAACTGTAACTGGACTGGGATTCAAACCTACAACATTTCGCTCGATTTGAAGTCCAGCGCTGTAACCGCTCGGCTAGATTCGCCTTCGTTGTGTGTATGGTGGTGGGGGAAGGGGGTTGCGCGTGTATACCTGCGTATGTTTGTGTGTTTTATCCCAAGTAGCCTAGTAGTTCAAACTATTGCGCTTTTGATTCGGTTTCCGCTGACGGATTGTTATTGGGGTCTCTTCTATTGTTGTTGTTGTTGTTATCTGTGTTGTTTACCAAACGGTTTCTTAGCTTTGTGTGTTGGCCTCTCTGACTCGATTGTTCAAAGCTTTCGCATGCCGTCGATATTCCTAACCTTCATCTAATTCCTAACGTTTAATCTCTTAACTTGAACCTTAAAAAAGAAAACCAAAACCAAAAAACGTCCATTCCATGCGATGTCATTTCCAACCATTAACTATGGCTATGAGCCCCCCCCCCCCCCCACCCCCACCCCCACCCTCGCCCCACCCCCCACCCCAACCCCCCGCCTGCCTGCCGCCCCCAGAAGTGCAACGTCAAGGCATCGGAGCTAATGACAAAAGGGCATCCGCTGGCAGGAAAAGCTGTTAAGTGCAAAAACAGAAAGTGACGACCACCGGAACCAAGCGAAACCAACGTCAAGCTAACGTCATTCGAGTACTGCGGCTACGGTGCTGACACCTAGCGTCCGCTTTGTCACGCAATTGCGGGCAGAGGAACGGAGCGCGTCATTCAAAATGCATTATCAATCAAGGATTCAGCCCCTCCGTTCCAGAATAATTGCACTCGGACAGCCGATGGCGCCCTGGCGCGTCAAACGACTGACGTCAGGCCGATGAGGTCCCTTCCTTGATTGGTTGGGAGGAGTTTTCATCAACTGTTTTTCATCACGTGACACTTCGTCATCGACCTATCAGTCTGGAAATGGTTCCAAGCTTCCTTGTTAAGGTTGTAAGATCAGATGGCGCAAAAGGTTAAAATCAACGCTTGTTTTATTTAATCAGACCATACAAAATATGCGCATGTTTTGTGTTGTTGGTTAAAATAAGCGTTTTTTTTTGTTTTTTTTAACCTTTCGTGTGTTTAGGTCTTGTTTTAGAACGCTGGCAGTCAACTTGTCTCAGAGTCTTCTTTTGTTGTTGTTGTTGGTTGCTTGCTTGCTTGCTTGGTTGCTTGGTTGCTTGGTTTGGTTTAAACAAAATTCATTCATTTATCGTAATCATAAGTTCAACAAATAAGTACAGGAAACACAAAAGCAGTATGCTTATTTGAGTGTTACCTAGAGACAAAATGATAATTACACAGACGGCATCTATGATGGCAAGATGGCAAATTTTTGTCAAAAGGTCAGAGGCGACAAACCAAACCAAAGACCATGTGTGTGTGCGTGTGTGTGTGTGTGCGTGTGTGTGTGTGTGTGTGTGTGTGTGTGTGTGTGTGTGTGTGTGTGTGTGTGTGTGTGTGTGTGTGTGTGTGTGTGTGTGTGTGTGTGTGTGTGTGTGTGTGTGTGTGTGTGTGTGTGTGTGTGTGTGTGTGTGTGTGTGTGTGTGTGTGTGTGTTGGTGCGCGCGTGAGCCTGTGAGTGTGGGTGTATCCTTGTGTGGATACATGTATGCGCGCTCAAAAACAGACAGAAACACGAAAGCAGAAACAACACGGTAGTGGCTGTGCGGTAATAAACCTAAACTCCACCGAGGCTGTGCTGGATGGTGGGAAGAGGGGAAGGAAGGAGGGAGGGAGTCCAGGATCAGACTCTCAGTGTGACACCCCATTCCCCTGACTTTGAAGTCGTGTGCAGCGACACATTTAAAGGGCCCAAACAGCTGCTGACTGATCCGAAAGCCCAGTGGAGAGATGAAGTAAGTGGGGAAGGAAACAGCGGGGTGGTCACGCACACGGCACCCGGGGCAGCAGTGTTGTTTTTTAATCAGTCACAAAGGATGAGGGGGTCATCTGGAAAATGCAGCTAGTGTTTGGGCGGCTTTGCGTGGTTAATTAATTCAGAATGCATCGACGCCAGAACTTAATTGAGTTCTGCTGTGTTTGACTGTGTGTTGATGTTGTTATTGTTGTGGTGGTGGTGTTTGTTGTTGTTGCCGTTGTTGTTGTTGTTGTTGTTGTTGTTGCCGTTAGTGGTGGTGGTGGTGGTGGTCGTCGTCGTCGTCGTCGTGTGTGTGTGGTGGTGGTGGTGGTGGTGGTGGTGTGTGTGTGTGTGTGTGTGTGTGTGTGTGTGTGTGTGTGTGTGTGTGTGTGTGTGTGTGTGTGTGTGTGTGTGTGTGTGTGTGTGTTGTCCTTCTTATTCTTCTTATTCTTCTTCTTCTTCTACTTCTTCTTCTACTTCTTCTTCTTTTAGATTATGGTTTACAACAATTTGGTTTCCTTTTTTATATTTATTTACAATACTGACACATATTATGCGACCTAAAAACAAGCCATAACCCGATGAAGAATTCAATCAATCCGATAGCTTCCTGAGCTAGCTTTGTTTGTTGAAAAAAACTTTCCTCCGTTAAACCGCGCAAACATTCGATCAAGTCATTTGGAAACCATACTTCAAACTCGGGTTTGGCCTGTTGATAGTATTATCTTCTCTTTATTTATTTTATTTTTTGTTTTGTTTTGTTTGTTTGTTTGTTTGTTTGTTTGTTTGTTTGTGTTATTTTGAAGTGGATCGCTGCTTGAATCGCTGTCTTGAAATTAGGCACATCAATCAGTCATTGCATTTAAAACCGCTCTGAAGACCGATCTGTTTAAAATCTACTGCTGCTAGCAAATTCTCTACCACCTCCACCACCACCACCCCCGCTACTCCCAACACACACGTGCGTGCGTGCTTTAACTGCCGGTTTCGCTTCTTGTGATTTTCATGGTTCAGGAGCTGTGTGAGAGTCGAGGTGGACGTCCTGGACTGTCCGTCCTAACGAGCCTTCTGGTTTCCGTGGACGTAAAGATTTATTGCGCCGTGCTTCGGCATTGGTCACAGCTTGTCCCTAATATGTCAACTGACATCTGAGGACATAAAGCATCACTTCATCATCATCATCATCTTGTGATTTGAATTCCTGGTTGTCATTGTTCTTGTCTTTTTCTGTTTGAGGTGTCTCAACGAGAACGGAGTTTATATTTGAAGCTGGTACATTGCCGAGCTCTATATTTCTGTTAGATGTTCGCCTTTTACAAATAGTTCATTATAATTATTATTATTATTTATTTATCTGAAGGTTTAGCCTACTTTCGAAGCCTTCTTCCGTTTCAATGCAACATGTTTTGAGGTGTTAACATACAGTCAGTCCTTTTCCCCTATAAGTAAGTAAACATGGTGCTTAACGTCCACAGAAACCATAAGGCTTATTAGGGACGGGGAGAAGGGGGTATGGAGGTGGGGGGAGAGGGAGATTATATACCTATCGCTACACTGTCACAACCAGAATGATTCCTGCATTAAGATGGGCAGCGATGAGAGCCATTTTAATGTTTCAGTAGGAAGTGATGGACAAAGTCACAAGACAGAGTCCACAAACCACAACCTTTTTGAAGAGAAAGGAGAGCCGAAGCAGTATCGAACCGAGGTCCTTCCGCTTACCAGCCTAACGCCTTACCGCTAGGCCAAACCGGCTCACTATTTTCCCCATTGCTCTTCCTAATCTCTTGTATTACAATTGACCGTCCCCTAATCACCACCACCAACGTCAGCCGGTGAAGTGAAAGGTGTCTAGAGAGAGAAGGGGGGGAGAGAGAGAGAGAGAGAGAGAGAAGAGAGAGAGAGAGAGAGAAGAGAGAACAGATTTATTGTACACAAAGAAATTTAGAGGGATGACGTAAAATGAAGGGGAAATGGCGTCATTGGCCATGAGTGCATGGCTGAAACTCTCGTCCATTATTTTGTGCAGGTTTCAATGACAACTTCTTGAAAGGCTGCAGCGCCACAGGATCGGTCGCCGATGACGCATCAGTCGACATGACGTCATCTCCCAATCCTGTCACCACCTGCAGACAGGGATGCAATGACGCGGGACGCGCGCTGGCGCTTGTGCGTAACAATGCGGAGTGCAGGTGCGCTGACGTCGCGCCTGATGACGTCACGCCGCCAAGCGCGTGCAGCTCCGGCGACTGGTACGCGTACCGCGTGCACCGCGCCATCAACCAGCACGCGCTGAAGCTGCGAGCTTGGAGCGAGATGAGAACGGGACGAGACTACACCAAACCGGGAGAAGACGTCGCGTTCTACGCCTCTCACGACCTCGGCCTCGATTCCACCTTCACCTTCACCTTCGACGACGGAACGACCTTGGTCACGTCGTCGCCCCCAGTCTACCACGCGTTCCAGACAGCAGGCGCGCACGCAGTGACGGTGGCAACCCGGGTGGGCGTCATCGAACTGAACGCAACCGCCTCCGTCGAGATCGAGGACGTGGACGAGGGCACGGAGCCTGAGCTGGTGGCCGTGACGTCCTGGCACGAGGAGAAGGCCAGGGTAGCGCGCTACAGCGTGTTCGTGGCGGACGAGCACAGCACCAACTGCACGCTCCGTTACGGCGACGGAACCAGCCTGGTTCTGGCGACTTTCTCAGACTTCGGGGAGACTCGCCAGACCGACTACAGGTACGGGGTGTGCGGGGGTTACCACGTGGTGGCTGACTGCAACAACACCTACGGCCGGACGGCGGACAGCGAGTTCTTCCTGGCGCGCGAGATGGACACGTTCTCGTCCTACCTGCCGCTCGGGAAGGACTTCAACATCAGTGTGGCGGGCGGTATCAGCTTCTTGGAGGTAATCATAATCATAATCGTAATAACAATAACAAGAACAACAACATCAATAACAGTAATAGCGGCCATTTCTATAGCGCCATATCTCGCCGACAAGGGTGAGCACACCGCGCTTTACAAGATCTACAAAAATGTATAGATTAAAGCCTCAAAAACAATAATTATATAGTCATAATATTGTGCAAGTTCCTCGCATAATGTAAAGATTTCTTAAGCGCCTCATCTGAGTTTAGAGCGCTTTGTAATAGTACGGGCCACACAGAATAGCAACAAATAATCATGATAGTCGTAATAATTATTATAATAATAGTTGTAAAACGCTTTATAACATCTGAAAAACGCGGTTGGATAGTATGTACAATACAATATTTTATTAATCCTTAAAAAGGAAACTCAATTGTTTGCCTTTGACGAATACTTAATTAAAAAATAATTAAAACAAACAAACAAGTAAGTACTTACACAGTTGCACTTACGTAATTCTAATAAAACTTTAAAAACAACAACAACAGTAAATAAAAAGGAAATAAGAATATTGTTTGTTTGATTGATTGATTGATTGTTTGTGTGTGCGTGCGTGTGTGTGTGTGCGCGCGCGCGCGCGCGCGCTGTGTGTGTGTGTGTGTGTGTGTGTGTGTGTGTGTGTGTGTGTGTGTGTGTGTGTGTGTGTGTGTTTATCCTATGTAAAACAAACTGCGTTTTTGTCTGTTCGAACAGTCCATTGTTGTCGAGGTCAACGGAAGCGTGGTGAATCATAAAGTTGGCCACAACCTCGTGAGCTTAGATGACACGACCTTCACCCCTGCCATGGACAACCTTGTGGAGGTCAAGTACGATGGCGAACTCCTCACACGTGACGTCCTCCGCTCTGAGCGACGCTTGGACAGACCAATCGTTGAGGTGGGCGGAGCTGACGCTCTCACGTACTGCATGCTGTACGGTTTGTGCAGATAGGGGGGAAGAAAAAAAGAAGAAGAAAAAAAGTGAACAAAGCGATAAACATACAAGATTACGAATAATCTTAGTGCAGTTAACTTGGTTAACAAGGATGTGTGTGTGTGTGTGTGTGTGTGTGTGTGTGTGTGTGTGTGTGTGTGTGTGTGTGTGTGTGTGTTGTGTGTGAGAGACAGAGAGAGAGACAGAGACAGAGACAGAGACGGAGAGAGAGAAAGCTCAAGCAGTGGCCTTAAAAGAGGGACAGTTATCGAGGGGGTAGGGGGATGGGGGTGGGGGCATTAAAAATGGGCTTCAGCTTGGTGGTGGGTTCATTTACATGAAAATATGCAGGGAAATGTCTCAGAACATTTATATCAAAATATGCAGGCAAAGGTCTCAGAACATTTGTAGGAAAAGGTTTGAGAGCATTTATATGAAAATATGCAGGGAAAGGTTTCAGAACATTTATATCAAAATATGCAGGGAAAGGCCTCAGAACATTTTATGCAGGGAAGGGTCTCAGAGCAAAATGGCCTTAGAAGATGGCTGGTCTCTCATCAGAGACATCTTTCATCAGTGGGTTTCATTGTGTTCTATTTTGATGGTGCTGTGCTCCGCGACTTGACTGCAAAGTCCTGCAACCCACTGCACCATAATGTAATATACTGCACTGCACTGCAATGTACTGCTGCGTGACGTGCTGTACAAGCAACGGACTTCTGCAGGTGGACGTAGCAGCCGATGCGTGGTCGCTGACGGCCAACGTGACAGTGACGGTGCCTCCCTGTGACTTCACCACACTGACAGTGGACTTCGGTCAAGGCGAACCCCCTGCTCTCCTCTACGTGCAGGTAGGTAGGAACAGTGTGGTCAGCCTCTTGCTGCTCCTCGCCCTCCTGTGGCCCCCTGACGCCGCTGACAGGGTCCTGGGTCCGATGTTCGTTTACACCGCCTGGAAAATTAGTTAGTTAGTTAGTTAGTTAGTTAGTTAGTTAGTTAGTTAGTTAGTTAGTTGGGTGGCTGGGTGGGTTGGTTGGTTGGTTGGTTGGTTGGTTGGTTGGTTGGTTGGTTGGTTAGTTAGTTAGTTAGTTAGTTAGTTAGTTAGTTAGTTAGTTAGTTAGTTAGTTAGTTAGTTGGTTGGTTAGTTAGCGTTTCTTTTACCAGTATTCCACTGTGATAATGAGTTGGTTGGTTGGTTGGTTGGTTGGTTGGTTGGTTGGTTGGTTGTGTTGTTAGGTCCTTTACTTCCACTCTACTTACACTTACTTACTTACTTACTTACTTACTTACTTACTTACTTACTTACTTACTTACTTACACCAGGAAGCGACGGAGCCGGTGGTGTACTGGCGACTGGTGAGGTATTCCAGACTCGGTGCCTACCTCATCACTGCCACCCTCGCCAACGACATCACCACCGCCACGGACAGCATGTGGGTGTCAGTGGAGGTGCCAGTTAGCGCCCTCGCTGTGATGTCCGCCAACATGACGTCACTGACGTCCCCGGTGCAGGTCACTCTTGACGTCAACACTGACGCAGCTGCCCCGGACAGAGTTGTGTTTGTGGTGAGTTTGGCGAATTGGCGTGTGGGTCAACAGTCTACATGATGCTGACATCAGTTGACCTGTTCATTTTTAAGATCAGTCTAATATCACTTATGTGAAAAGACTTTAAATCAATCAAGGAAGCTGAAGAAGAATTGCTACACGATGAACTCTTGACCCGCTGGGCTGTTGAGCGTTGAGCCGCGTATTGGGTAACCGCGGACGCAGAAATTAAGGTCCCATCTGCAGAGAACCCAGAGGTGACAAAGAGCTGGGTGCATGTTGCAAGGTAGCTTTTGCACGCGTTGCTTGATACTGCCATGAAATCTACCTTGCCTCGTCTTGCGTTCTTTCCCTCGGCATCTCTACCAGCTGAAAGCTAAGCAGATCACGTTTCATTCCTATCATCGTTTGTTAGCGTGTTAGCTCTAGTTCGTTGCTTGAAAAAAAGTGTTTCCAATGAAATTTTGCACATGTTTTTGTATTGTTTATAAGCGTTTAAGCATGTGTGTGTGTGTGTGTGTGTGTGTGTGTGTGTGTGTGTGTGTGTGTGTGTGTGTGTGTGTGTGTGTGTGTGTGTGTGTGTGTGTGTGTGTGTGTGTGTGTGTGTGTGTGTGTGTGTGTGTGTGTGTGTGTGTGTGTGTGTGTGTGTGTGTGTGAGAGAGAGAGAGAGAGAGAGAGAGAGAGAGAGACTAGAGAGAGAGTGTGTGCGTGTGTGTGGTGTTGTGTGTGTGTGTGTGTGTGTGTGTGTGTGTGTGTGTGTGTGTGTGTGTGTGTTGTGTGTGTGTTGTGTGTGTGTGTGTGTGTGTGTGTGTGTTAATTTTGTGTGTGTTTTGTACTCGTAGTTGTGCATGTTTTGTATTAATTCTGCCAGGAATTTGTCCTTTCTAATTTCTGCCTTATAAGTTCACACAACTACGATTTTTTCCAAGTCCTCATCAATGATAAAGTTATGTGCAATTTGGAATACTATCAAATTTGTTTACTTTGATTTAGTGACGTTTGTTCCCCCTAATATGACTATTACAGTTGGTCAGGCGTTGCAAAATTTGTGGACAGGCACTGTCTAGTGACTTTGCTCCTCACAATTAATGAAACATTAAAATGGATCTCATCGCTGTCTTAATGCAGTATCGTTGTGGTGGTGACAGTGCAGCGTTAGGTATAGTCACACCCATCTCCAACCCCGTCCCACACATAGTTCAGGAGCTGTGTGAGAGTCGAGGTGGCCGTCCTGGGCTGTCCGTCCTAACGAGCCTTCTGGTTTCCGTGGACGTAAAGCTATATTGAACCATGCTTCGGCATTGGTCACAGCTTGTCCCTAATATGTCAGCCGACATCTGAGGACATTAAGCATCACTTCATCATCATCATCACCCCGTCCCACAAACACCTCCTGGGATATCGGTCCCCGCCAGTATCTCTCCGGGGACAATTCTATGTTAATCAATTCTAAAGGTCGAAACAAAACGGATACATTGTCTGTGCTAGGCTCTTCGAGGAATCTGTGAGCCGGTTTGGCCTAGCGGTAAGGCATTAAGCAGGTAAACAGAGGGACCACGGTTCGAATCCGCTTCGGCTCTCGTTTCTCTTCGAAGGTTGTGGTCTGTGGACACTGTCTTGTGACTTTGTCCCTCACAATTATGAAACAATTAAAATGGTTCTCGTCGCTGCCCACCTTAGTGCAGAAGTCATTCCGGTGGTGACAGTGTAGCGATAGGTATATAATCTCCCTCCCACCCCCCCCACCGCCCCACCCCGCCCCAACCTCCATACCCCCTACCCCCTTCCTTCTCCCCGTACCTTATAAGCCTTATGGTTTTTGTGGACGTTAAGCACCATGTTTACTTACTTTTCGAGGAACGCTGCAATGTGCTTGTCACGAGGTTACACGAACAGCTGGCGGGGTGTTTCAGGTGGACTACGGGGACGGCAAAGAACCTCGAGAGCTGTTCCACGTCAACGACCGCGACACGTTCCAGCCCCTCTCTCTCGACTACTTCTACAGTGACTGGGGAATCTACACCATCACCGTCACCGCCCGCAACAACATCAGTTCTGTGTCGGAGCGCATCCTCATCCAGGTGAGAAAGCGAAATGTTTGTTTCTTAGGGAAAGGTGAGAGTCGAGAGAGGGAGAAAGAGATAGACGGAGTGGAGCGCATATGGATTTTCCCGAGTGCGCAGATACCATCTTGAACTGAACTGAGAGTGAATGAGGGACGAGGGCGGGAGTCAGAGAATGCGGGACGAGGACTAGAGTCAATGAATGGGGTTAACAGACAAACAGAGAGGAATAGAGTAGTAAAGACTTTTTTAAGGGGGTGGGGGGCGGGTGTGTGTATGTATAGGCCTATACTTATTTGAGAATTAACTGAAGGAAATGCTGATCTGCTACTATAGTATTGCTGATTTCATTGCCCAGGTGGGTGAAAACATCACCTTCGTCGACCTGACGACATCGACTGAGCGCGTGTCACTGACGAAAAACGTCACGTTCCTCGTGGTGTGCCCCACTGGCTCTGACGTCACCTACACGCTCAACTTTGGTGACGGCACGAGCTTCAGCGCAGATGAGGTCAACCCCATCACTACCTCATCACACACGGTGGTTGAAGTGACTTCCCCTGGCACGGCCCTGTTCTCACACCTGGTAAGAACTTTGTGAGTCTGATAAATGTCCATGCTTCCATTTCATTTACTCAAGGAAGTAGTCAACTCTTCTGTGGGGTGATCGCCCTGATATAACCGTACCGGTCAACTTACTTACTTACTTCTGTGGGGTGCCCTCACGGAACCGCCTTCTATACTAAGCTGCTCCACCGCTTTTGCTCTCTCTCTCTCTCTCTCTCTCTCTCTCTCTCTGCTCTCTCTCTCTCTCTCTCTCTCTCTCTTCTCTTTCTCTCACGTCCCTGTATTTTCCTCTCGTGTCGTTCTCTCTACATAAACTAATGGTTCTGCTTACTCAACCCACCACGTCTGTACCTCTCTTCCTCTCTCTCTTTCCCCTCTCTCCACTCTTGACTTTCTCTCTTCCCTTTTCTCTCTTCCTCACCTCTCACGTCTGTTGACACCTCTCTCTCTCTGTCCTCTCTTCTCACCAGTACAACACCCTCAGTTCCACCGTCTTTTTTTTGACCTCATTCCACTCTGTGACCTCTCTGATCTCTCTCTTCACCAGTTACACCAGTACAAGTAAAACCTCAGTTCCACGTCTGTTGACCCCTCTCTCTGTCCTTCTCTCTCTTCACTACTACAACACCCTCAGTTCCACGTCTGTTGACCCCTCTCTCTGTCCTTCTCTCTCTTCACCAGTACAACACCCTCAGTTCCAGCGGTCTGTTTTTGGAACCCCTCTTCCAGTTTTTGACCCCTCTCCGTGTGTTGTTCTCTCTTCACCAGTACAACACCCTCAGTTCCACGTCTGTTGACCCCTCTCTCTGTCCTTCTCTCTTTCCGCCAGTACAACACCTTCAATTCCACGTCTGTTGACCCCTCTCTCTCTCTCTCTCTGTCCTTCTCTCTCTCCGCCAGTACAACGAAACGGGCTACTACGAGGTCAGCATGACGGCGTCCAATGCCTTCGGGTCCATGTCCACCTGGCTGTGCCCCACGGTGGTGGTGAACACCTCCGACTACACGAACGCCAACTGCCCTCCTCCCTTGGTGCGTCTGGCCCAGCCCTACGGCAACACCTCGCTGTCCGAGCCAGCCTTCAACAAGCGGTCACTGGAGACCAGGGTGAGGGTGAGGACCTCGGCCCACTGCCCGCAGAACGTCACAGCGATGGACTACTCGTGGAAGGTATTAAGCCTAAGCAGCTAGCTCTCAGCTCTCCTTCCCCAGTCTATTTCGTCTGAAGTCCCTTAAATTTATCCTCAGCTAACAGCTTGAGAGGATAAGAAGACCAACAACAACAACAGTTCTTGGATTTCAACGCCCCGTCAACAGCACGGGGTCATATTAGATAAGCAGAAGAGGAAAAAGAAGGCGACGACGATGATGATGATGATGATGATGGTGATGACAGTGACTATGACGATGATGATGTTGACGACGAAACAAAGAGAAGAGAGGAAACAGAAAAGAAAGAAGATGACGCAAAGAAAAAGAAAGAATTTCAAAAGAAGAGGAATGGTCAGCAGCAGCAGCAGCAAACAGCTGAAACAACCACTCATCGCATAGCCTCTGTCTGCCTGCCAACACTTCATAATAGCAAACTCACCGAAAAAGATACTAAGTACTTCTACTACCAGTGATACTGACCCTGGACATTTTAATGCACCCAACACTGGACAAGGTCCACAAATGCTTTTGATGTTGCTCTGATTGCTTCGTTTTTTTATCTTCTTTTTGTTTTGATGAGCTAAACTGCCCTGTGAGCAATGATTAAAGTATATTATTGACTTGACTTTTAACAAAAGGGCGAAAAACTAAAAATGAAAATTCAAAGAAGAGGAAGAACCCCCCCCCCCCCCCCCCCCCCCCATGCTTGAAGATAATTTTTGACGAAAGGTTCTTTTTCTCATTTGTTTCCGTATTGCGTCTTCACTCTCACCATCTTTTTACGTGCTTGCTTTCTGCTTCTGTTCACAGACGGCGCTGATTGAGCGTGAACGAGCGAGGCGAACTATGGGAGACAACCGTGCACAGCGTGTGTCGATTCCAGGACGACGACCCTGTCCTGGTGTTACCTCCCCGCTCGCTGCCCTACGGCCTGTACCGACTGACCGTGACGGTGGCGCCAGTTGGATACGACCTGGTCTCCGCCACGGAGAGCCTCTACCTACAGGTACGGTCTAAACTTCTACCTACAGGTACGGCCTAAACCTCTACCTACGGGTACGGTCTAAACCTCTACCTTCTGGTACGGTCTAAACCTCTACTTACAGGTACGGCCTAAACCTCTACCTACGGTAGGTTAACCTCTACCTACAGGTAGTGCCGGTATAAACTTCTAACCCCACAGGTTTATGGTCTAAACTTCTACTTACAGGTATGGTCTAGACCTCTACCTACAGGTACGGTCTAAACCTCTACCTACGGGTACAGTCTAAACCTCTACCTACAGGTACGGTCTAAACCTCTACCTACAGGTACGGTCTAAACCTCTACCTACAGGTACGGTCTAAACTTCTACCTACAGGTATGGTCTAAACCTCTACCTACAGGTACGGTCTAGACCTCTACCTACAGGTACGGTCTAAAAACCCCTACCTACAGATACGGTCAAAGTCACCAAGAAGAGCGGCATCGCTACAGGCCCATAATAAATACAGACGGTCTAAACCCCAACTGATGGTGAAAGTGCCAAAAACGACACGTAATTGTACTTTAAATCTGTTTCAGCGACCCCGTAAGGCTGTTGTATAAAATAATTTTTAACAATATTACTAAAGCGCAAATTCTTAAAAAGACCTGAGCGTTTTACAAAGAACATGATGGGAGGCGGGGGAGTTGGTTAATCTGCATGTACATTTATAGTCTCATCCGAAGGAATTTTGTAGAGTCTGCGCAGAATTTTATTCCAGAGAAATATCAGGGCGGACGTTCGACGACCTCGCTCTATCGTGCTTAACTTGCTTTTATTTATTTTTGAGGGCGAGTGCTCTCGGTCTGCACCACCGATTTCCCTGTGGCGATGAAACAATCGTTGATGTGTCTTCTCTTGTTTGCCTCCCCCACCCCTCCTCCCCACTAGGTGGAGATGTCAGAGCCGGAGTCCAGGATTGAGGGCGGAGATGTGGTCACCTTCATGGCGTACGCCACCGCTATCTTTGACATCTCGCACTCACGTGACCCGGACCTCGACCATGACGTCAGACGAGATCTCACCTTCCACATGTTCTTCATGCCAGAATCCGGCTTAAAGGTACGGCAGGGAGTGTAATGTGGTATACTGGGTTTGGCTGGGTTTGGCTGAGGTGGGTTGGAGTGGCGTGGGGTTATTTTAGTAGGATTCAGAACCAGCACAGTGACCGGAGCGTGTGTGGTGCCACACACAGCTTGCTGACACAGAGAGTGTGTGGTGTCAGAGAGAGAGTGTCATGTCACTGAGAGTGTAATGTCACAGAGAGTGTGTGGTTTCAGCGACAGTGTCATGTCACTTGAGTGTCAGGTTACAGAGAGAGTGTGTAGTGTCAGCGAGAGTGTCATGTCACTTGAGTGTCGCGTTACAGAGTGTGTGTTGTGTCAGTGAGAGTGGCATGTCACAGGGAGTGTCACGTCACAGAGAGACTGCGTGGTGTCAGCCAGTGTCATATGTCACAGGGAGTATCATGTCACAGACAGTGTGTTGTGTCAGCGAGAGTGTCATGTCACGGGGAGTGTCGCGTCACAGAGAGAGTGTGGGGTGTCAGCGAGAGTGTCATGTCACAGGGAGTGTCACGTCACAGGGAGTGTGTGGTGTCAGCGAGAGTATCATGTCACAGGGAGTGTCACGTCACAGAGAGAGTGCGGGGTGTCAGCGAGAGTGTCATGTCACAGGGAGTGTCACGCCACAGAGAGTGAGTTGTGTCACAGAGAGTGTGATGTGTCACAGGATGCCCTGTCCATGGAGTTCAGCAAGCTACTGTCGGGGTCCCTGGTGCTGGGCAATAAGACCATGTTCAGGATGACCACCAAGAACAAGTTCTGGCTCTACGAGTTCCAGCCATGCTTCAACGACACTGCATTCCTCATGCAGGATCTCAACGTCTACAACGGGAAGGTCAGTGACCGCATCATTCCCATTGTTTGCTTCTTCTTCGACGTCTTCTTCCTCCTCCTGCTGTAACAATAATTATGTATTTATAAAGCGCAAAATCCTGTCAGTATGGACTGTGTGTGTCTGCACGCGCGCGCGCGCGCACACACAGGCACACACACACACTTCACCTCTGTGTGTCTGCACGCGCACGCGCGCGCGCGCACACACACGCACACACACACTTCACCTCCTCCTCCTCCTCGTTCCCTTCTTCCTCGCCCTCCTCCTCCTTGTCCTCGACCTCTTCCTCTCCCCTCTTTTCCTTCTCCTCGTCGTCCTCCTTTTCCTCTCCCCCCTCTTCTTCGTCCTCGACCTCTTCCTCGTCCCCCTTTTCCTCGTTCTTCTCCTCGTCGTCCTCCTTTTCCTCTCCCCCCTCTTCTTCGTCCTCGACCTCTTCCTCGTCCCCCTTTTCCTCGTTCTTCTCCTCGTCGTCCTCCTTTTCCTCTCCCCCCTCTTCTTCGTCCTCGACCTCTTCCTCGTCCCCCTTTTCCTCGTTCTTCTCCTCGTCGTCCTCCTTTTCCTCTCCCTCCTCTTCCTCGTCCTCCTCTTCCCTGTTCTTCTCCT
>JABMCL010001124.1:625000-645000 GCA_018857735.1 Alviniconcha marisindica | reverse complement strand
TTGCATTCTACCCACACAACACCTGTGAACTGTTGCATTCTACCACACAACACCCTGTGAACTGTTGCATTCTACCCACACAACACCCTGTGAACTGTTGCATTCTACCCACACAACATCCTGTAAACTGTTGCATTCTACCCACACACACCTGTGAACTGTTGCATTCTACCCACACAACATCCTGTGAACTGTTGCATTCTATCCACACTACACGTTGTGAACTGTTGCATTCTATCCACACAACACCCTGTGAACTGTTGCATTCTACCCACACAACATCCTGTAAACTGTTGCATTCTATCCACACTACACGCTGTGAACTGTTGCATTCTATCCACACAACACCCTGTGAACTGTTGCATTCTATCCACACAACACCCTGTGAACTGTTGCATTCTACCCACACAACACCCTAGAAACTGATGCATTCTATCCACACAACACCCTGTGAACTGTTGCGTTCTACCCACACAACACCCTAGAAACTGATGCATTCTATCCACACTACACCCTGTGAACTGTTGCATTTTACCCGCACAACAGCCTGTGAACTAAACCCAATGTATCGCTGCCCCCACAGAGACGCTGGGCGGCCTCAGCAACATCTTCCCGGCCACAGTGGCGGAGACGAAGAAGTCGCCCAGGGCTCTGGCGAGCGGCACGGCGGAGCAGCCCGAGTCTACCACCCTGGCTGAGATCCTCGCCGCCCGCAACATCACCCTCAACGAATACTCCACCACGCCCGCCTTCACCGCCTGGACCACCACCACCGCCCCTACTACTACCACCACCACCACCACCACCACCACCACCACAAACGCCCATGCCGACTACGACGACGACTGTTGTGACAACGACGACGCCGACGACAACGGTCGTGACGATGACGATCCCGCCTCGCAGTAGTACGGGCAGCTTCAGTTTCAACGGCAGCAACTACACCATCAGCGGGATCACCATCTCCACCCTCGCCACCACCTCACGCACCAGCACCACCGCCCCCACGACAACCACCACGCCGACGGTGACGACGGAGCCTCCGATCAGCGAGTGGATGCTGTCGCCGTTTGAGGATGATACACGCACCCCTTACGAAGTGGCCGCCGCTAAGCTCAGCGCTATGCCCGAAGATCCTACCTATGATGAGTTGTTCAACTACATCTTTGAAGACTGCCTTTTGTTCCGTAAGGTAAGGTATCCTCTCTCTGTATCGCCTTCTGTCTGTCTGTCTGTCTGTCTGTCTGTCTGTCTCTGTCTCTGTCTGTCTGTCTGTCTGTCTGTCTGTCTGTCTGTCTGTCTGTCTGTCTGTCTGTCTCTCTCTCTCTCTCTCTCTCTCTCTCTCTCTCTCTCCGTCTCTCTCTCTCTCTCTCTCTCTCTCTCTCTCTCTCTCTCTCTCTCTCTCTCTCTCTCTCTCTCTCTCTCTCTCTCTCTCTCTCTCTCTTTGCTCCTGACAATAAAATAATCTTCTTGTCTTGTCTTGTCTTGTCTTGTCTTGTCTTGTCTTGTCTCTCTTTGCTCGTCGATTTGGATCTCCTCTGGTGAACTGTCTGCACACAGAACTCTTAAAATATCACTTCGAATTTTAGTTCTAGGAGCTGTCTGTTTACAAAACGTCGTGTTTCCAGAATGCCCTTTCCCCTTCAAGCAGCTCCCCCGTACTCAGTTAAGCCTATTTGAAGAGAAACAAACAAACAAAACATAAAAACAATATTAGTCGGAACACTGGAATCACGCGAAGAGTTCAATGTTTGGATATTCGCATGCGTCTTGAAATGTACGTGTTGTTGGAAACGTCCTTCCTGGATGTCTCTCGGCTTTCAGGTGATGAAGAGCCCGGAAGTGCAGGGCAGGTGCCCCTGCGTGACGTCATCTGACATCAACCTGATGAAGTGCAGCGGCAAAAACTCCAGGCAGGATCGCGTGTTCGACGCCATGACGTATCTGGAGCACCCTGACGACATCTACGAGATTTACATCACAGCTCTGGATGCCGAGAGGAGACGGCGCGATGAACTGAGGCGACAGACGGTAAGGAATCATGGATTTACTTTTTCATTTGTCTGTCTGCCTGCACGTCCATCCGTCTGTCTGTCTGTCTGTCTGCCCGTCCGTCCGTTCCTCTGTCGGTCTGTCTTACTCACTTTCATCTCTGAGGTGACCCAGTGAGGTTGACTGGACGTTAAAATCCTTAAACCACTTACCTACCTACCTGCCTACCTACCTACCTACCTACCTACCTACCTACCTACCTACCTACCTACCTACCTACCTACCTACCTACCTACCTACCTACCACCTCCCACCCACCCATTTACCTACCTACCTGCCTTCTACCTACCTCCCTCCCACCCTCCTACTGCCTACCTACCAATTATGAGTGACCATGTGCGTTTGGCTTGAAGTTAAAATCATTGAACTACTGATGCCTGACTGCCCGCTTTCCTGAGTGACTGAATGGCTGACTTACTACTGACACTACCTACCTACCTACCTACCTCCCTACCTACTACCACTCCCACCCACCATTACCTACCTACCTGCCTGTTACTACCTCCCACCAACATCCCTACCTACCTGCCTACCTACCAATATGGAGATGACCATTGCGTTTGGCTTGAAGTTAAAATCATGAACTACTGACTGCCTGACGCCCGCTTTCCTGAGTGACTGAATGGCTGACTTACTGACTGACTGACCTACCTACCTACCTACCTACCTACCTACCTACCTACCTACCTACCTACCTACCTACCTACCTACCACCTCCCACCCACCCATTTACCTACCTACCTGCCTGTCTACCTACCTCCCTACCAACATCCCTACCTACCTGCCTACCTACCAACTTATCTGGAGGACCCGTGACGACAGTTAACAATTTACACTACTAGCCTGACTGCCCGCTCCTAGAGTGACGATGACTGAACTGACGACCTGACCTACCTCCTACCTCTACCTCTACACCTTCCCCCTCACGCCATTACCTACCTACCTGCTGTCTACCCGTCCTCCGTTCCAATCCTACCTACGGTCTGCTACCTCCACTTACTGGAGATGACCATGTGCGTTGGCTGAAGTTAAAATCATTAACTACTGACTGCCTGACTGCTCCGCTTCCTAGTGACCTGAATCTACCTACGACTACTTACCTACCTACCTACCTACCTACCTACCTACCTACCTACCCTACCTACCTACCCTACCATACCTACCACCTCCACCACACCATTACCTACCTACCTGCCTGTCTACCTACCTCCCTACCAACATCCCTACTACCTGCCTACCTACCAACTTACTGGAGATGACCATGTGCGTTTGGCTGAAGTTAAATCATTGAACTACTGACTGCCTGACTGCCCGCTTTCCTGAGTGACTGAATGGCTGACTTACTGACCTGACCCACCTACTACCTACCTACCTCACTCTACCTACCTCACCTACCCCCACACATCCCTACCTACCTGCCTACCTACCAACTTACTGGAGATGACCATGTGCGTTTGGCTTGAAGTTAAAATCATTGAACTACTGACTGCCTGACTGCCCGCTTTCCTGAGTGACTGAATGGCTGACTTACTGACTGACTGACCTACCTACCTACCTACCTACCTACCTACCTACCTACCTACCTACCTACCTACCTACCTACCTACCTACCTACCTACCTACCTACCTACCTACCGACCGACCGACCTACCGACCTCTGACCTACTCCTACCGACCTACCTACCTACCTACCTACCTACCTACCTACCTACCTACCTACCTACCTACCTACCTACCTACCTACCTACCTACCTACCTACCTACCCTGTACTGCAGGATGCTGAGGTGGCAGGGGCAGGCAACTCTGCCCTGGGGACAGTGGCGGACACGGTGAACGGGAAGAGTGAAGAGGGGGACAACACGGAGCGAGCCTTCAACACGCCCAGGTTCGGCATGAAGCTACAGAAATTCAGCGTCAACGGAACCAACTCCACGGGTAAGCCCACTGCAGACTCGATCCACGTGGCTGATTGGTCAAGGCGAAATTTAAACGAAAAGTTACAAAACTCGGCGGAAGACTGTACGAGCTGTTAAGGACGGGGAGCCGAAGACGGCCACCTCGACTTTTCACACAGCTTCCGAGCTCTGACGAGATAATAACAACAATAATAATTAAAGATTTATAAAGCGGGAACCTCTAACATACAAACAGAACTCGGCGCTTTGTGATGGTACCGGTGGCGATAGTTGCTGTAACGATGGTGTGATGATGATGATGATGATGATGATGATGGTCGTGTTGGCGGTACTGGAAGAGGTATATATATGATGATGGTACTGATGGTGATACTGGCAATGATGAGGAGGAGGGGGAGGAGGGCAATGTTGCTGGTCGTGTTGGAGGTATTGGAAGTGGTATTATGATGGTACTGGTGGTGATAGTGGAAAATGATGATGATGATGATGATGATGATGGTAGTGTTGGCGGTAGTGAAAATGGCATGATGATGGCGCTGGTAGTGGTCAGGATAATGATGACAGTGGTACTGGCATTAGTGACAGAAATGGTGATAATGATGATAGTGTCTGTAGCACGGGTCATGGCCTGTGGTTCAGGACTTTGATGATGTTGATGATGTTGTCGCAGATGGAGGCGCTGGAGGGGGAAAACAAGCCATGGGCACTGACGTCGGTTCCTTCAGCATGCCCACCTCGGTGTTAGCCGGCGCCAGTGACTGCCCCGACATGAACACCATGGTAACACAACACTGTCATCAGCTCACCTGTTTCAACTCCTTCATGCTTTCGGACACACAAAATAAATCAACAAACAATAGAGTTCATTAGCGCTCGAAAGATTTCACCTGAAACAACAACAAATATACAGAGTATATAGACTGCAGCATTTGAAAGCTATCAACTGGCATGCGTTTAAATACAAATTACATAAGTCCACACGATGACCATTACTACCACACTAGTAATTACAAGGTACATGAACCGGTCAATACGATAGCTATCACAGGCTTCTCGTTAACCGGTAGGTTTCGGTATTTTACAGGATCAGATCAGCATATACCGGACAAAATATCAGCTATCGGTCAGACTGTTATATTTGATCGGCTGTTATGTTTGATCGGTTCAATTTTTCAAAAATAAAACAACAGCAAAACGCACCACAGTGATCTCTCTCTCTCTCTCTCTCTCTCTCTCTCTCTCTCTCTCTCTCTCTCTCTCTCTCTCTCTCTCTCTCTCTCTCTCTCTCTCTCTCTCTCTCTCTCTCTCTCTCTCTCTCTCTCTCTCTCTCTCTCTTGTCTGTCTGTCTGTCTGTCTGTGGCTGTGCTGTGTGTGTGTGTGTGTCTGTGTCTGTGTCTGTCTATGTGTGTCTGTCTGTCTCTCTGTTTGTCCGTGACTGTGTGTCTGTGTCTGTCTGTGCGTGTATGGTAGCTAGACACCAGAGGTACATACTAAATCAAGGACGCCCCCATTGGTATACATACGACATCATGTGTTTTCCTTCTGTTCCGGCAGTTCCTGGGCGACTCTGACAACCCCTACACGTTCGGCACGGAGAAGTCCAGCGTGGGCAAGGGCGTCATGTCGCTGGGCTACAGCTGTGGTGGGGAGAAGGTGGCGGTGGCTGATGCATCTGAACCGGTGGAGATGTGGATGGAACGTGAGTGTCACTCACCTCTGTAGTCTTGGGGTTAGATAAGATAACAATCTAAAACAGAACGAGGCCCAGAGCGCTCGTACAGAATCAACGCACAAGGGAGTTAATTAGCTAAGTTAATTAGTTAATTATGAACATTCATTGCCATGTGACCACTGGCATACAAGAAGCATATTCAGGAATACCTTTACAGTTACTTCAGGGTTGATCATCAAGGAACAAGAGAGACCGCCCGAAAAGATGTGTAGCTGGATTAAATTGACCTATTGATAAAAAGGCCGTTACGTACATGAACAGCTGAGGGAGAGGGGGTGGGGGGAGGGGCGGGGGCAAAAATCTGCCTTCAAGAACGTCACTGTACAAATCTGCCTTCAAGAACGTCACTATAAAAATCTGCCTTCAAGAACGTCAACGTCACTGTAAAAATCTGCCTTCAAGAACATCACTGTAAAAAACTGCCTTCAAGAACATCACTGTAAAAATCTGCCTTCAAGAACGTCACTGTAAAAAATGCCTTCAAGAACGTTACTGCATAGTCAGGTCGGTTGAGGGGTGGGGGGGGGGGGGGGGGGGGGGGGGGGGATCTGCCTTCAAGACCGCCACTGTATGGTCAGGTCGGTTTGGGGGGATGGGAAGAAATCTGCCTTCAAGACCGTCACTGTATGGTCAGGTGCCTGTCTACTCCACAGGAGACCCCAACACCTACAAGCCGGGCCTGTTCCTTCTGTTGACCGACGTGACCAACCCCAGAGCACAGTTCAACTACCACCCGGTCAACCTCACCGACAAAAACTCCACGCTTCAGGTAATGTGTGTGTGTGTGTGTGTGTGTGTGTTGTGTGTGTGTGTGTGTGTGTGTGTGTGTGTGTGTGTGTGTGTGCGTGCGTGCGTGCGGTGCGTGCGTGCGTGCGTGCTGGCGTGCGTGCGTGCGTGCGTGCGTGCGTGCGTGCGTGCGTGCGTGCGTGCGTGCGTGCGTGCGTGCGTGCGTGTGTGTGTGTGTGTGTGTGTGTGTGTGCGTGTGTGACAGAGAGAGAGAGCTTTGTCGTTGCGGCTGCGTCACTTTGCGGCACCGTTGCACTGACGTTTGTCTGTTGTGTGCCTTCAGGTCGTCGTTCGTCCTGGAGACGAGAACGAAGCTTACGACGTGTACGTGCAGTACGACATACGGCCCAACCTGACGCACTACGAATACGCGGACAGCGTACCCAAGGCCGACCTCTCGCACCTGGAGCACCTGGAGTCGCTGGCCACTCTGGCACCGGAAATCCAGGAGGAGTTGCTCTACACCGTAACCGTGCCCTCCTACCTGACCATGGAGAATGGCACCTACTGGGTGGGCATCAAACTGAAGAGTAAGTGCACAGCTTCATTGACCTACCTCACGAAGCCTCATCGGACTACCTCATCACATATAAGCACAAACCCTCATCGGACTACCTCACCACAGTGTAAACACAAAGAATAATTGGCCTATCTCACCACAGAGTAAGCCCAAAGCCTCATTGGCCTACCTCACCACAGAGTATGTCCAAAGCCTCATTGGCCTACCTCACCACAGAGTAAGCCCAAAGCCTCATTGGCCTACCTCACCACAGAGTAAGCCCAAAGCCTCATTGGCCTACCTCACCACAGAGTAAGCCCAAAGCCTCATTGGCCTACCTCACCGCAGAGTAAGTCCAAAGCCTCATTGGCCTACCTCACCGCAGAGTAAGCACAAAGCCTCATTGGCCTACCTCAGCCAGAGAGTAAGCACAAAGCCTCATTGGCCTACCTCACCACAGAGTAAGAACAGAGCCTCATCGGACTACCTCACCAGTGAGTAAGCACAAAGCTTCAACGAACTCCCTCACCACATAGTAAGTACAAAGCGTCACTGGCCTACCTCACCAGAGAGTAGGCACAGAACTTCATCGGCCTACCTCACCGCAGAGTAAGCACAAAGCCTCATTGGCCTTCCTCACCACACAGTAAGCACAAAGCCTCATCGGACTACCTCACCACAGGGTAAGCACAAAGCCTCATCGGCCGACCTCACCAGAGAGTAAGCACAGAACCTCATCGGACTACCTCACCACAGAGTAAGCACAAAGCCTCATCGGACTACCTCATCTCAGATAAGCACAAAACCTCAACGATCTACCTTACCACAAAGAACGGCACCTACTGAAGAGTTGCCAAATGCAAGGTACAGCCTGGAAGGTGCTAATTCTTACTGGGAAGGAATCAAATGGCCGAAGAATATAACAATAAGTAACGAAAGGCATGCACGTCAGCTAATTATAGCAGCTAACTGTTTTCCCGCTTGTGTGTGTGTGTGTGTGTGTGTGTGTGTGTGTGTGTGTGTGTGTGTGTGTGTGTGTGTGTGTGTGTGTGTGTGTGTGTGTGTGTGTGTGTGTGTGTGTGTGTGTGTTGTGTGTTCGTGTGTGTGTGTGTGTGTGTGTGTGTGTGTGTGTGTGTGTGTGTGTGTGTGTCTGTGTCTGTGTGTCTGTGTGTCTGTGTGTGCAGAGGGCACAGTGTCTATTGATGAAAGCATG
Source organism: Alviniconcha marisindica (assembly GCA_018857735.1). Taxonomy (NCBI): domain Eukaryota; kingdom Metazoa; phylum Mollusca; class Gastropoda; family Provannidae; genus Alviniconcha; species Alviniconcha marisindica. The sequence goes on along the minus strand of JABMCL010001124.1, from coordinate 636,801 downwards.
TCCAACACATCCTACACGCTGGTCAACCTGGCCTCTGGATGCCGTTTCTGGGACGAGACCAACAATACCTGGTCTTCTGAGGGCTGCGAGGTGAGATCTGCAGAAAAATGCCTGTGTTCTTCTTCTTCATCTTCTTCTTCTGCTTCTTCTTCTTTCGCCTCCTCCTCCTCCTCTTCCTCCTCTTTCTCGTCTTCTTCTTCTTCTTCTTCTTTCTCCTCCTCCTCCTCCTCCTTCTCCTTTTCCTCCTCCTCCTTCTCGTCTTCTTCTTCTTCTTCTTCTTCTTCTTCTTCTTCTTCTTCTTCTTCTTCTTCACGGTAAAAATATGCGTGGACCAACCGAAAGCCAAGAGATTTCATTTCTTTGATCGTTTGTTTGAAGAATAACCGTGTGTTGCTTGAAAAAGGAGTATACCCCTTAAAACATGCACGTTTTATCACACACACACACACACACACACACACACACACACACACACACACACACACACACACACACACACACACACACACACACACACACACACACACACACACACACACACACACACACACACACACACACACACACACACACACACACACACACCACGTACGCACGCACGCACGCACGCACACACACAAATAAACAAGCAAACAAAAAACACAAACAAAGCAAACAGAAACGTGTGTTTTTTAACCATGTGTGTTTCGGTCTTCAACGTCCTGCTTTAGATTCTAATTCCATTGACAGGTGGGAGAGCTGACGTCACGCTGGAAGGTGCAGTGCCTGTGCACGCACTTGACGTCGTTCGGATCGGACGCCGTGGTGCCTCCCAACACCATCGACTTCTCCAACGTCTGGGCCAAGTTCGCTAACCTCAACGAAAACGCCGCCGTCTTCTCCACAGTCATCTCCCTCATCGGTGTCTACATCCTTCTCCTCATCTGGCTTCGGTACAAGGACAAACAGGATCTGATTAAGGTCTGTGGTCCCAGTAGTGCAGTGTCTGCACAGTCTGAAATGTCTGGCTCGCTAAAAAAGACAAACAGGATCTTTTAAAAGTCTGTAGTTCAAATAGCGTCTGCACAGTCTGAAATGTTTCGCTCGCTACAAAGACAAACAGGATCTTTTAAAAGTCTGTAGTTCAAATAGCGTCTGCACAGTCTGAAATGTTTCGCTCGCTACAAAGACAAACAGGATCTTTTAAAAGTCTGTAGTTCAAATAGCGTCTGCACAGTCTGAAATGTTTGGCTCGCTACAAAGACAAACAGGATCTTTTAAAAGTATTTAGTCCAAACAGTGTCTGCACAGTCTGAAATGTTTGGCTCGCTACAAAGACAAATACGATCTTTTAAAAGTATTTAGTCCAAATAGTGTCTGCACAGTCTGAAATGTTTGGCTCGCTACAAAGACAAACGGGATCTGGTAAAGTGTGCGGTCCCAGTAGTGTCTGCACAGTCTGAAATGTTTGTTTTCTCCTGATCTGGCTGCTTTACAAGGACAAACAGGATGTAGTAAAAATCTATAGTATAAGCACTGTCAGCAGTCTGAAATGTTTGATTTCTCCTATCTCGCTACAAGGACAAACATGATCTGATAAAGATCTATGGTCCAAATAGTGTCTGCAGTCTGAAATGTCTGGCTTCTCCTGATCTGGCTCCGCTACAAGGACAAACAGGATTTGATAAAGATCTGTGGTCCCAGTGATGTCTTCACAGTCTGAAACGTCTCCAGAGATATCTCTGCCTCTAGAGATGTGTGTCACTGGGCTGTGTGCTGCAGCTGGGAATGATGTTGCTAGAGCAAAACCTTCCCACACAAAGGAGCATATTGCCCACAGATACGCTGCATACTCCTGTCACAGAGATGCCTCTAGCGATGCTGTGTCGTTAGGCTCGGTATGTTGCAGTGAGGAGCAACATGTCTGAAGAACAGCCTACCCGCAATACTACAGACAGGACGTCCTGTCCACGGATACAGTCGGTATTACGCCACTGAGACGCTTCTAGAGATGTATGTCACTGAGCTGGTCGTGTCTGTTGCAGTGGGGAGACGTGTGGGGGGGGGGGATACCACTGGAGGCTGCCCACAGACAGAACATAATTTTTATTGTCTACAAGTACACTCGGCATTCCGCCACTGAGATGCTTCCAGAACTGAGTTGTAGCCAGGACAAAGGGCATCATATGCAAAGCAGAATACTTCTGCACAGCTGCCGTTTCGTATTAGACTTGACACTTTCAAACTGCCCGGGGACCCTCTAAAAGTTGTAGCAGAGAGTCCCAGGGACCTCCTTAAAATACTCGCTAGTGGGAGCCCTGGGACAAATACATTCGGTATTACGCCACTGAGATGATAGTAGAGGTGTACGTCACAGAGTGGGCTGTGCGTGTTGCAGTGGGGAGCGATGCCGCTGGAGGACAACCTGCCCACAGACAACTACCACTACCAGGTGGCCGTGTACACGGGCGTGCGGAAGAACGCTGGCACCGACTCCAGGATCCGCTTCATCATGTCCGGGGATGAGGCGGACACCGGCGTCAGGAGACTCTATGACGGAAAGCGAAAGGTCCGTATGAATAAAATGAGATATTGCGTGCGTGTTTGTGGGGGGGGGGTGGTGCGTGGCGTGCGTGTGCGTGGTGTGTGTGTGTGTGTGTGTGTGTGTTGTGTGTGTGTGTGGTGTGTGGTTGTGTGTGTGTGTGTGTGTGTGTGTGTGTGTGTGTGTGTGTGTGTGTGTGTGTGTGTGTGGTGTGTGTGCGCGCGGTGCATGCGTGTTTGTGTTTGGAGGGGGGGGGGGTAACACAACAATAACTGCCCTAAAAGATTTTTTAGAAACTCGGTGAGATAATTAATGACGGAAAATCGTATAAAACTAAATTATTCTCTTTTTTTCAGTCGTGAAAACAAACATAAACGTGTAAATTTTATGAATATGTATCCATGCGCATAGTTATTTTCACCTGATCTATATCTCACACTCAAAAACACATCCACGCGTATAAACATATGCTACATATTCAGCTAAATATTTACGTCATATGCTTTTTACCAAAGAACAAGTCCGCAGAGTTCTTTGCCGTAAGTCTTTGAGAGAGGTGAAAAACGTCAGTGATGAACTTTGTTACTGTTTCAGCACTTCGGCCGCGGCAGCATCTTCAACTTTGTCATGAGCGTGGAGGCCTCTCTGGGAAACCTGACCTTCCTCCGCATCTGGCACGACAACGGCGGCAAGGGCAAGAATAAGTCTTGGTACCTGGACCAGGTGCAAGTCACCGACCTGCAGACAGGGGAGAAGTGAGTTCAGTTTACCTCTGTGGAATGTAAGAGCATGTGCTCCCTCTTCCCCCCCTCCATACCACCTCCCCCTCCCCTTCTCCCCGTCCCTAATAAGCCGTATGGTTTCTGTGGACGTTAAGCACCATGTTTATTTACTTACTGGTGAGTTGCACAGTCCCTAATAAGCCTTGTGGTTTCTGTGGACGTTAAGCACCATGTTTGCTTACTTAGGAGCACGAAGGACCGTTTGGGTACGCTCCGCGTAGAAGGGACTAAGAAAGAAAAGCGAAAACGTGCATTGTTCTCCAAAACATACGACACTCCTGGCGTTACCTGTAATCTGTAACATTGTAGAGACAAGACCAGTGCATGTCCTTTGAGTGATAACTGAAAAGCTGCACCCTATGGCACATGTTGCTGTGTACCTGTATCAGTGCAGGTCCTTTGAGCGATAACTGAAACCTGCACCAGATGTTCATTGTTAATTAAATTTCTCCTTAGTGTGTTAACTGTCTCTGCAGATCGATTTTCCTGTGCGATCGCTGGCTGGCAGTCTTTGGCCACGTCGTACCTATAATTTGTAACATAATTATGCAGACCGTGGGGTATCAGTGCATGTTCAATGGTACATGTTCCTGACTGAATTTCTCCACCGTGTGTCAGTCGTGCCTGCACGTCGGTCGTCCTGTGATGGCAGTCTTTAGCCATGTGTTACCTATAATTTGTAACACTGTAGACCATGGGTATCAGAGCATGGTGGCAACTGAAAGCTACACCGATGGTACCTGTTGCTGACTGAATGTCTCCACCGTGTGTCAATCGTTCCTGCAGGTCGATCTTCCTGTGATGGCAGTCTTTAGCCATCTGTTACCTATAATTTATAACACCGTAGACCATGAGGTATCAGTGCATGTTCAATGGTACATGTTGCTGATTGAATTTCTCCGCCTTGTGTTGATTGTCTCTGCAGGTCGATCTTCCTGTGACAGCAGTCATTAGCAATCTGTTACCTATCACACTGTAGACTGTGGGGTATCAATGTTCATTGGTACGTGTTGCTGACTGAATTTCCCCACCACCGTGTGTCAGTCATGCCTGCAGGTCGATCTTCCTGTGATGGCAGTCTTTAGCCATATGTTACCTATCATTTGTAACACTGTAGACCATGAGGTATCAGAGCATGGTAACAACTGAAAGCTACACCCAATGGTACCTGTTGCTGACTGAATTTCCCCACCACCGTGTGTCAGTCATGCCTGCAGGTCGATCTTCCTGTGATGGCAGTCTTTAGCCATGTGTTACCTATAATTTGTAACACCGTAGACCATGATTTATCAGTGCATGTTCAATGGTACGTGTTGCTGACTGAATTTCCCCACCACCGTGTGTCAATCGTGCCTGCAGGTCGATCTTCCTGTGCGATCGCTGGCTGGCCGTGGAGGAGGACGACGGCATGGTGGACCGGATCCTGCCCGTGGCTGGCATCGAGGACCTCATCGCCTTCAAGCACCTCTTCACCTCCTCCGCCCGCAAGAAGATGGCCAACGACCACCTCTGGCTCTCCGTCTTCTCGCGACCCACCCGCTCCAACTTCACGCGGGTGCAGAGGCTGTCGTGCTGCATGTCGCTGCTGTTCCTGACCATGATCACCAACGCCATGTTCTTCAAGTCCGAGGACCAGCAGTCCACCACCACCGGCATCAGGCTGGGGCCCATCCAGTTCACGCTAGGGCAGGTACGTGTCGCACTCGTCGTCGTCGTTGTTGGTGGCGGTGATGGTGTTGTCGTCGTCGTTGTTGTTTTTCTAGTTGTTGTTGGTGATGGTGTTGTCGTTGCTGTGGTAGTTGTTGGCAGTGGTGATATTGTCGTTGTTGTTGGCGGTGATGGTGTTTTCATCGTTGTTGTTGTTGTTGGCGGTGGCGGTGTTGTCGTAATTGTTGCAGTTGTTGACGGTGATGGTTTTGACGTTGTTGCTGAATGTGGTGGTGGTGTTATTGGCGGTGTTTTTTTCTTCTGTTTTTTTGTTGACAAACTAGAAAACTAGAAGTTCAAAACTTCAATTTTTGTCAAACTGACCTTCGCCATTGCCAGCTGGTGTCCTAGGAAGACGAAAGGACAGTTTATTAATTGCCTGAAAAAATGTTTTGGCTAAAACGTCACACATTGTGTTGTGGTGTTTTATGAAAAAGCGTTCATTTTTAACCCTGTCCGGGTGTTGACCCTTGTACCTGAATTGATTCCTACAGGTCTTCATCAGCGTCGTGAGCACCGTGATCGTGTTCCCGCCCAACTTCTTCCTCGTGCTCTTCTTCCGACGCTGCCGGCAAAAGAAGAACGCCATCATGCAGGCCAACCAGCAGGTGCACAAGAAGAACCAGAGGTACAGGTGGAAGAACGTCGGCAACACTTCAGCTATCTGGGGAGAGCAGGTGAATAGCGAAATCATCGTGATGATGATGATGATGATGATGATGATGATGATGATGATGATGATGATGATGATGACGATGACGACGATGATGACGACGATGACGATGACGACGACGATGGTGATGACGATGGTGATGACGACGACGACGATGATGACGACGACGACGACCAGGTGAATAGCGATGATGATCATCATCATCATCATCATCACGATAGTAATAGTTTCAATAATAATAAGAGCTTTGAACGTGCCTAAACTTTGAATAAATAGATCAACACGGCGGGTGTACTTCATGAGTGGGGGGGGAGGGGACTGTTTTTGTAGATGATGATGATGATGAAGTGATGCTTAATGTCCTCAGATGTCAGTTGACATATTAGGGACAAGTTGTGAACAATGTCGAAGCACGGCTCAATAATTCTTTACGTCCACGGAAACCAGAAGGCTCGTTAGGACGGACAGCCAGGACGGCCACCTCGACTCTCACACAGCTCCTGAACTATGAGATGTTTTTGTAGATGGGTATGGGCTGAATTTGTTTTGTTTTTGATTTTCTTAACTTTTGGGGTTCTATATTCGGAGCTTCTTCTTAAGTTTTGTTCTTGTATTAAATAGATTAATACTTCTTTTTTTTACCCCGAGTAACGGTTCCGACCTCCACGACAACAGTCTTCTCAAAATGTCTGTCACAACTGGCTCCCTTCCCGCTCCCTTTCCCCCTATTGCCAAGCATGTCAACGTGGAGATTTTATTCGCCAAAAAACAACAACAACAAAAACGTTTTTCTTTTTTCTTTGGATTAGGCAGCCACTTTCCAAAAGAGTACACACACACACACACACACACACACACACACACACACACACACAAAAAATGCTCGGAGATTATGCTGCACGTGCATTCACTGGTTACAACTGCTGTTTCGCTAGGCCAAGAAGACCCGCATGCAGAAGCTGAAGGAGAGTGTGTCTGGCATCGTCAGCTTCCACCAGAAGAACAAGTACGAGGAGGAGCCCACGGAGCTGGTGCCGGCTGAAAAGCGCCGACCTCGCGGTGGCTTGGACGACCAGGAAGCTAAGAAACGCAAGAAGAAGCCGTGGAGTCTGCCTCACTGGTGTATCTACATCACCTGGGTCGGTGAGTCCGTGTCTGAGTTTTGCCAGGTCTAGCTGTCTCTGGCAGACGCGTGTTCAAAATCTTGTGTAAGTTTAAAGCTTTTCAGATCTTCCGCGATTTGGATTCCTGTTTCACGTGCGGAGTGAGTGCAGTCCGTTGTAGGTTTTATATGCTAATACGCTGTCAGATGTGTCTTGGGCTTTTGCTGCGATTCGTGTTGGGGTGAGTGTGTGTGTGTGTGTGTGTGTGTGTGTGTGTGTGTGTGTGTGTGTGTGTGTGTGTGTGGGGTGTGTGTGTGTGTGTGTGTGTGTTGTGTGTGTGTGTGTGTGTGTGTTTCCTTGCGTGCGTGAGTGCGTGCGTGCGTGCGTGCGTGCGTAGGTGCGTGCGTGTGTGTGTGTGTGTGTGTGTGTGTGTGTGTGTGTGTGTGTGTGTGTGTGTGTGTGTGTGTGTGTGTGTGTGAGAGAGAGAGAGAGAGAGAGAGAGAGGTGTGTGTGTGTGTGTGTGTGTGTGTGTGTGTGTGTGTGTGTGTCTGTGTGTGTTTTCTGTGTTTCTGTGTTTCTGTGTGTGTGTGTGTGTGTGTCTGCGTGTGTGTCTCCTGTGTGTGTGTTGTGTGTGTGTGTGTTGTGTGTGTGTTGTGGTGTGTGTGTGTGTGTGTGTGGTGTGGTGTGTGTCGGGTGTGGTTGTGTGTGTGGGACGGTATGTGTGTGTGTATGCCCGCGCGCGCGCGCGCGCGAGCCTGTATCTGCATATGTTCGCAGTGTCCACAGCCGAAAAGAGTATTTCATCAGCAGTTCACATGACTCAGCTAAACGTTTCTCAACATTTGCATCTTCAGTGTGCTTCCTAAGCATCATGGGATCCGGCTTCTTCACCATTCTGTACTCCATGGAGTGGGGCGCGGAGAAGGCCAACGAGTGGCTCATCACCTTCCTCATGTCATTCTTCCAGAACGTCATCGTCGTGCAGCCCGTCAAGGTAATGGTCGTTGTTGCTCACTGTCCTGTTGTCCTGCTGTCTATCGGTTTTCTATGTGTATTTTTGTTACTGAGTTTTGTTCCCGCTCATTGCCTTATTGTCCTGCTGTCAGTCGTTTTTTCTGTGTTTATATTTGTTACTGAGTTTTGTTCCCGCTCATTGCCTTATTGTCCTGCTGTCAGTCGTTTTTTCTGTGTTTATATTTGTTACTGAGTTTTGTTCCCGCTCATTGCCTTATTGTCCTGCTCTCAATCGTTTGTTCTTGTTTTTCGTGTGTGTTTTTCGTGTGTTTTTTCTTTTTCTTTTTTTTCTTCTTTTTTTTCTTTTTTTTTCTTTCTGTTTATTTCGTTCTTTTTCCACTGTTCTTATTTCGCTTAAATTTTTTGGAGTTTTTTGTTCCCACTCGTTGCCTTATTGTCCTGCTGTCAATCGTTCTTCTGTGTTTATTTCGTTACTGAGTTTTGTTCCCACTCGTTGCCTTATTGTCCTGCCGTTAATCGTTCTTCTGTGTTTATTTCGTTACTGGGTTTCGTTCCCACTCGTTGCCTTATTGTCCTGCTGTCAATCGTTCTTCTGTGTTTATTTCGTTACTGGGTTTTGTTCCCACTCGTTGCCTTATTGTCCTGCTGTCAATCGTTCTTCTGTGTTTATTTCGTTACTGGGTTTTGTTCCCACTCATTGCCTTATTGTCCTGCTATGAATCGCTTTTGTTGTTTTGTTGTTGTTGTTGTTGTTTTCTGTTTATTTCATTACTGAGTTTTGTTCCCGCTCATTGCCTTACTGTCCTGCTGTCAATCATTTTTCTGTGTTTATTTCGTTACTGGGTTTTGTTCTTGCCAAGGTCCACTCTTTGAGGAACCCGGAGTTATCAAATGTTCTCTCTTTGAAGTTTGGGGTAGGTCTGATTACAGCTTTCTTTGCTTCATCTTCTGCGAAGTCAGAAACCAAAAAGGCTCACCATTGTAGTACCGGGTTTTCTCGCGGAACCGAACAAACGATTTCTGCAAAAGACTGCCACAGGTTTAACGACGAAACCTGAAACAACAGCTGAACAAGGAAAGGAAATTGTTTCTTTTGCCCCCAGTCAACGATGACGGTTATATCAGGGCGGGGCGAAGAGCTTGAACAAAAATACATACACAAAACCAAACTGATCTGATAAACACTGTTGCTTGGTTGCAGGTGTTGCTGATGGTGGCGCTCATCTCGTGCATCCTGAAGAAGCCGGACCTTGACGAGGAAGACCTTGGCGAGGACCTTGACAAGGTGCTGTCCCCGAAAGCATCATCTGCCGCAAAGTCCAATGAGCCCGTCAGCCTGTCGGGTGAGTGCCACGGATTGTCATCCTTCCTGTTGATTTGGGCTGGCCTCTGTCATTGGCGGGAGCTGCCACAAGTATCATTTTTGTCGCGACAAAAGTTTTGTTGTTGCAACAGAAGTATGCTTGTCGCGACAAAACTTTCGTCGCGGAAAAATTATGTTTGTCGCGGCAAATATTTTTTGACGACAACATAATTTTGTCGCGACAAGCATACTTTTGTCGCGACGAAAGACGTGTTTTGTCGCGGCAAAAGACGTGTTTTTTGACGCGACAAAAATGATACATGTGGCAGCTCCCGCCAATGATACGCCTCGTCTTATTATCCCTCCTATTGCTTTAGGCTGGCCATGTCTTATTATTCCTCCTATTGCTTTAGGCTGGCCATGTCTTATTATTCCTCCTATTGCTTTGGGCTGCCTTGACTAAACTGATCCCTCCTACTGATTTGGGCTGGCCCTGACTTATTATTCCTCCTATTGGTTTAGGCTGGCCCTGACTTATTATTCCTCCTATTGCTTTGTTAACCGTAATGGTTGACTGGGCATAAGACACCAGATTACTCCTACTGATCTGGGCTGGCCTTGATTCATTATCCTTCCTATCGTTGATGTTGATTTTATATAGTGCTGTTCTCCGCTCTCGAGCAGGCTCTTTGCGCTCGCATGTGATTCTACATGAGTGAACAGCTTTTTATAGCGCGTTTTGGAATATCCACAGCGCTGGTATGGCTGGTGCCACATGAAACTGCTGCCATTGATATGGGCTGGCCTTGACTTCTTATCCCTCCTATTGATATGAGCTGGTCTTGACTTATTATCCCTAATCTAGGCTGGCCTTGACTTATTATCCCTCCCATTGATTTGGGCTGGCCTTGACTTATTATCCCTCCCATTGAGTTGGGCTGGCCTTGCTTATTATCCCTCCCATTGAATTGGGCTGGCCTTGCTTATTATCCCTCACATTGAGTTGGGCTGGCCTTGACTTAGTATCCCTCCTATTGAGTTGGGCTGGCCTTGACTTATTATTCCTCCTATTGATTTGGACTTGCCTTGACATATCCTTCTTACTGATTTGGACTGGCCTTGACTTATTATCTCTCCTATTGATTTGGGCTAGCCTCGCTGCCAAGACAAAGTCTGTAGGCAAAGTATCTGACCTAAGACAAGGTCTGTAGGCAAAATATGTGACCTAAGGCAAAGGCTATTGGCAAAATGTGTGACCTAGAAAGTACACTGTCGCAGTTCGTCAGGGATCATAATCTAACGCAAATTTGAAACACTTGCCCTAATACTTTGCAACAGTGTGTTGACTGTAGAGGTAGGGTAGGGGTGTTATTTAGATTAAATGGATCATTGTTTAAGTCTGAAATGGACAGATAGTTTGGGCTGAATACATGCACCGAATAAGCTCCTCTCTCTCTCTCTCTCTCTCTCTCTCTCTCTCTCTCTCTCTCTCTCTCTCTCTCTCTCTCTCTCTCTCTCTCTCTCTCTCTCTCTCTCTCTCTCTCTCTCTGTTTGTAGTATAGCAAGGACTGGCTGTTAGAGAGATCCAAATGGACCTAACGCTATTATCCTTGAGTATTACAGTTTTCGAGTTCGAGTTCTCTCTCTCTCTCTCTCTCTCTCTCTCTCTCTCTCTCTCTCTCTCTCTCTCTCTCTCTCTCTCTCTCTCTCTCTCTCTCTCTCTCTGCAAATTCGAATCCTCCATCCGTGCATGTTGTTTTCAGAGGTGCAGTTGGAGAGACAGATGGGCAATATCCACTACGCCCCACCTGACCCCGAAGCTCTGGAAGCGGCACGCGAGCAGCGTCTGAACGAACTCAAGATGGAAGCCGTGCTCAAAGAGATCGTCATCTACTTCTTCTTTCTGCTCATCATCTTCTTCATCTCCTACCAGCAGCGAGATCCCGTGTCCTACAACTTTAGCGTCACCATCAGAAACACCTTCCTCAATGGATTTGATTCTGTAAGTTAGGTCATCAAACACGCTGTCATCTTTCAAATCGTCTATGAAATCGCACCGTTTCAAGCTATCCTGCTGACTCTGTGTGTGTGTGTGTGTGTGTGTGTGTGTGTGTGTGTGTGTGTGTGTGTGTGTGTGTGTGTGTGTGTGTGTGTGTGTGTGTGTGTGTGTGTGTGTGTGTGGTGTGTGTGTGTGTGTGCGCGCGCGCGCGCGAGTTTGTGTGTGTGTGCGCGCGCACGCACGCGTACACCCACGCACGTACTGTACAGAACACGTGTTTGACGTTCAGATCACGACAATGTCAATGAAAACCAAGTTTTATCATTTATGTTTGAGGACCTAGCCTTTCCACTGACCTCGACAAAATCTGACTGTACAGAATGCTTGTTCGTCTGACGTCCAGATCACGACCTAGCCTTCTCAAAGACAATACAGAATACGTGTTTGTGTGACGTCCAGATCACGACCTAGCCTTCTCAAAGACAGTACAGAATACTTGTTTGTGTGACGTCCAGATCACCACTTAGCCTTCTCAAAGACAGTACAGAATAAGTATTTGTGTGACGTCCAGATCACCACCTAGCCCTCTCAAAGACAGTACAGAATAAGTATTTGTATGACGTCCAGATCGCCACCTAGCCTTCTCAAGACAGTACAAAATAAGTATTTGTGTGACGTTCAGATAGCCACCTAGCCTTCTCAAAGACAGTACAGAATACGTGTTTGTGTGACGTCCAG
>JABMCL010001124.1:615000-622500 GCA_018857735.1 Alviniconcha marisindica | reverse complement strand
ATGGTGTGGTGATGGTGGTAGTGGTAGTGGTGGTGGGGGGGGGGGCGGAATGTCATGCTGACCAGGCGAGACATCTGCTGGACCAGACAGGTGGGGCTTTAGGTTTGTTCGGATGTAATGGTGTGTGTGTGGTGGGGGGGGGAGGGGGGATGGTGATGGTGGTGGTGATGGTGGTAGTGGTAGTGGTGGTTGGGGGGGGGGGGGGGAGCTGAGCCAGCATGACTCGGGCGAGACATCTGCCGGACCAGACAGGTGGGGCTTTAGGTTTGTTCGGATGTAAGGGGTGTGTGTGGTGGGGGTGGGGGGGGGGGGGAGGGGTGGAAGGGGATGTCATGACATCTGCTGGACCAGACAGATGGGGCGTCGAGTTCGCTCGGTGGTGGTGTTAGTGGTGGTGGTGGTGGTGGTGGTAGTGGTGGTGGTGTGTGTGTTTGAGAGAGAGAGAGGGGTGGGGGCAGGCGAGACATCTGCGGACCAGACAGGTGGGGCTTTTGGTTCGGTCGGATGTGGTGGTATTGGTGCTGGTGTTGGTGTTGGTGGTGGTGGTGGTGGTGGTAGTGTGTGTGTGTGTGTGTGTGTGTGTGTGTGTGTGTGTGTGTGTGTGTGTGTGTGTGTGTGTGTGTGTCTGTGTCTGTGTCTGTGTCTGTATGTCTTGTCTGTGTCTGTGTGTGAGAAAGAGGGGGGTGGAGGGGATGTCGTGCTGACCAGTCGAGACATCTGCTGGACCAGACAGGTAGGGCTTTCTGGTCGCTTTTTGTATTCCATTCCTATCAATATGTACGGCCTGTGATCCGTTTTCCGGTTCGGATCTCCTTTAAGGCTGCATTTAAAATGTCAACGGCTCTTGTCATCTTGTTGTGTCCAGAAAATATCAGCCCTGCATGTTAGGACATTAAGCCTCAGCCGCACCGTTGATGGTTAAAGTGTTGCTTTACGTCCACAGAAACCGTAGGCTTATTAGGGACGGGAGCCCAGGACGTCCACCTCGACTTTCACACAGCTCCTGAGCTCTGAGCCGCACCGTCATCTCGTTCTCTTTTTGTAGATGGTGAAGAAGGCGAAGGACAACGACTGGCTGGACCTCAACACGCGTGCTGTCTTCCTGGAGTTCACCGTGTACAACCCCAACGTTAACCTCTTCGCTTCCTCCGTCCTCTTGGTCGAGTTCCTCAATACAGGGGGCACTACAACCAGGGCAGAGATCAAGGCAAGTCACGGTCCAGGGACAGTTCAAGGGAGGTAGCCCCTCTTAGACTATTGAGAATGATTGAGTAGAGTGATTGCCCTTGTATGGCAGACGGCGAACCGCGCCTGGGTCAGTAAATCAGTGACGTTACTGTATTGTATTCCCGGCGTTTCTCCCGGCAGTATTTATTGTGGCTGTCCACAATCATTTGACATGGTGTTAGAAGTGAAATGTTTTAGGGGAACCGAACCGGATCTGAGTGTTGACCTCAAAAGGTAGAAAATGGATAAATATTCAGGCACTGCGGATTCGGTTGTTGTTCAACAAATTATTATTATTATTATTATTATTATTATTATTATTATTATTATTAATATTATTATTATTATTATTATTATTATTCATCGCTTTTAGAAAGCGTTGTTCTCTGCTTTCGAGCAGACTCACTGCGCACATGTTGCATGTGATTCTGAATGAGTGACTGTATCCTGTTAATACGCGTATTTTTAATATCCATGGAAGTGATGTGCATAGTGATAGGTTGGTGTTGCATGGCTTGTGCCACGTGAAACTGCTGCTGTCTCGGCGCAAGTTCTGTGTACACCATTCAACCATGCACCAGTTTACAGTGTCACTTCATTCAAAGCCACGTAGGTAGGGTATAACTGTAACCTGCCACCTACACTTTTGGCGGAATGACCGAGATCTTTTACGTGCTACTGCGGTAACATGGGGGTGGAACGAATACCGAAATAAGAGTCAGCACAGAAAGTTGACCTCGGAGAAGAAAATTCTTTCGATCACGAGTCCGATGCTCAAACCACTGAGCTGTCCTCGCTTCCCAAATTTATTTATACCCACTCAGACTCTGTTCGTGTGTCCAAATCACAGATATTCCGCTTGCTGTCCTACATTGGAGGCTGGGGCCTGGTGGTTCTGTTGTTTGAAATCACCTACGCCCTCTTCACCATCTACTTCTTCATCCGCTGCATCCGGATGCTGAGAAAGGAGCGCCTCAAGTACTTCAAGACGTTCTGGAACATCCTGGAGTTCATCCTCCTTTGCTTTGCCGTGGCCTGCATCGTCTTCTATTCCTTCAAGCATATCCTGACGGAGGTCGCCATGAGGGCTCTGAAGGATCGGGAATCGGGTGGGTGGAACTAGCAGACACCCGCATATAACTAGCAGGCACTCGCAAATTTGTCACTGCTCATCCTGCTAGTCACTTGGGGAAAGAGAACACCCCTTTACCACAGGCTAAACCGTTTTCCCTTTGCCTCAGGCCTGCGTGCGTGCGTTCGTGCGTGCGTGCGTGCGTGCGTGCGTGTGTGTGTGTTTGTGTGTATGTGTGTGTAAACAAAAAGAGACAGAGTGAGAGAGAGGGGGGGGGGACTCAATCGAATACCTAAAACGTCAAGAGGAAAATGCTTCCGGAAGTTAATTATCACTTACAAGTGTCAATTCGGGCGATTGCAGATGGCTTCGTCAACTTCCAGTCCATCGCACTTTACGATGAGACCTACGGCTACATCATGAGTGCCGTGGTCTTCATGGCCACCATCCAGTTCCTCAAGCTGCTGCAGTTCAACCAGAAGATGAGCATGCTGGGAGACACCGTACAGCTGGCAGCCAAGGATCTCAAGGTAAGTGATGAGCCTCTGTGCCAGGGACCGCAGCATCACGCAACAGTTTAAAAAGAAAGCTTTTCTTAATTGTACAGTGCAAAATAAGCTTGAACAGTTTCGGTTCGGTTCGGTTCGGTTGTGTTGCTGAATGTCTTCGGATGTCGGTTGACATATTAGGGACAAGTTGTGACCAAAACCGAAGCATGGTTCAGTATAGCTTTACGTCCACGGAAACCAGAAGGCTCGTTAGGAAGGACAGCCCAGGACGGCCACCTCGACTCTCACACAGCTCCTGAACTATGTGACATTTTCGGAACAGGTTTCCGTTGCCTGGTTGCCTGGTTGCCTGGTCGTATGACGCTTTCTTCTGAAAATGTGCAAATTGTGTTGTATTTTCCCCCATAGGAAAGAAGTGTTCTGTTTAACCTTTCGATCACATCCTGTTTTTCGATCTTTTTCTTTCTTCTTTTCTTCAGGACGCTGGCAGTCAACTTTGAGATTTGTTTCTATGTCAGGGAAATCCACCAGTTCGTGGTTTTTTCATCGCAGGTGTTCTCCGTCGCCTCCATGCTCTGCTTCACGGCGTTTGTGATGGTGGGCTACCTGCCTGCTCTCTAAATGCATGACGCTCTTTCTTCGCAGGTGTTCTCCATCGTTGCCATGGTGGGCTACCTACCTGCTAGTTAAACACATGAACACTCTTTCCTCGCAGGTGTTCTCCATCGCCTTCATGCTCTACGTCACGGCGTTTGTGATGCTGGGCTACCTACCTGCTCTCTAAATACATGAACATTTTTTAATCGCAGGTGTTCTCCATCGCCTTCATGCTCTACTTCACGGCGTTCGTGGTGGGAGCCTACCTGCTCTTTAAATGCATGAACACCCTTTCCTCAAATGTACTCTCCATCGTTTCCATGCTCCACTTCACGACGTTTTTGATGGTGGCCTACCTGCTCTTTAAATCCATGAACACAGTACATTCTTTCCTCAAATGTACTCTCCATCGTTTCCATGCTCTACTTCATGGCGTTTGTGATGCTGGGCTACCTACCTGCTCTCTCAATACACGAACACTCTTTCCACGCAGGTGTTCTCCGTCGCCTTCATGCTCTACTTCACGGCGTTTGTGATGCTGGGCTACCTGCTCTCTGAATACATGAACATTCTTTCTTCGCAGGTATTCTCCATCGTTGCCATGGTGGGCTAACTACCTGCTCGTTAAACACACGAACACTCTTTCCACGCAGGTGTTCTCCATCGCCTTCATGCTCTACTTCACGGCGTTCGTGGTGGGCGCCTACCTGCTCTTCGGACAGATGATGTACTCCTACAGCAACATCATCGCCGCGGCGGAGTCCATGTTCGCCTTCGCGCTGGGCTCCTTCGACTTCGAGGCCATGGCGGCGGCGCAGCCTTTCCTCGGCCCCCTCTTCTTCTTCTCCTACATCATGGTCGTCTACATCGGCCTCATGTCCATCTTCCTCACCATCATCGGGGACGCCTTCACTCAGGTGAAAGAGAACGCGGCGCTTCGCAGCAACGAGTACGAGATCGTCGACTTCATGTGGAAGCGATTCACGGGCCTGCTGGGTTTCAAGTAGCGCTGCACTCCGCACGTACCCTGAGGAAGAAAGAGACGGAGAGGAGCGGATGCGCCTGGTCCTTGTCTACGACAAAGCGGCTGAAGGACTGGTGCCGGCGACGCCACCTGAGGACTTTCCCCAGCGCCAGAAAAGCCCACCCGCAGAGACAGCAACGACAACAACGCAACCAAACCCATCAGCAACGACAACAACGCAACCAAACCCATCAGCAACGACAACAACGCAACCAAACCCATCAGCAACGACAGCAACGCAACCAAACCCATCAGCAACGACAACAACGCAACCAAACCCATCAGCAACGACAACGCGGTCAATCCCATCAGCAACTTTATACGCGACAGCGACAGAGGTTTTAGCCTACAGTTCCGGGAACCATCTTCACAGCACAACTGTCCAGCCTAAGTCTGTGGACTGTTTTAAGACGGCTTTGTCAGCCGCTGAACCCCGGTAGCTGCGACGTACGTACAGTCTCCTCCCGTCGCACCAATGCCAGAATCCTGGATCTTTGTAATGATAATAATAATAATGGAAATTTGTAAAGCGCCTATCTCACGGCCCAAAGCGCTGAACAAGCGTAATATAAGACACTTAATGTACATCCGGATGGAGAATGTTATCCGCAGTTTGACAAAAGCTAACACATGATGTACACATCAACAAGGGTTCAAGCATAACTGTGTGCAAGATGCACGCACGCGCGAGCACACACACACACACTCTGTACAGACTGATAGGGATACTGATACAGAGGTTTGGGCGCTCGGGGTCTGTAATGGACGTTTCCCAAGGACTGTTCATGAGGTGAGGTCACCAAAGGGAACCGAGATGAAAAGCAAGGCTTGGGAGCGCAGGCAACGGCGCAGACGACATCTCTTCACGCCATCCCCAGCTTCCCCCCCCCCACACACCACACACACACACACACACACACACACACACACACACACCAGCCTCGGTTTTGATCTCGTCACCCGCCGTGACTTAGCTCATTCACAGTAATGATCCACAGGTTCGAGAACAGAGCGTGCGCATCAAAAAAGAAATATTTTTAACCAACTTAAATTTTCGTTAATGAGTACCTTGACCTGAATTTGCAACACGGGGTCAAATCAGTTTTTCAATGGGCTTTTCCGAGTTTGTTCTCAACGACCTCTCAAGGTAAGATCCTGGCTCGTTTCTGCGCACATACGAGCGTTGAGAATCGTTTGGACTGTGCATTTTGTCATCTGTTCTTCACTTTTGATAGTCTGAGGAAACAGCACCTTGTGATTTCAAAATCTTTCACCAAGAACTATTACTTTGTAGGCGTTCGCAACTGGTCCTTTGCAGACTGTTGTACCGTAACACACCACCCGGGTAGGTAAAAATCAAAAACATGGGCCAGTCACACCGCATCCTCGAAGGTGTTCTTTTTTAGTCAGCTGATCAGAACTGAAACCATGGCAAGAATGTATGTTCGAGACCTGCTCTCACGGCTTGCGTTAGACGTAAAGCTACCTGTCATGCGTTCTGAATTCATTCACTTCAAAGTGTTCTGTGTACTTTTTCGACCATTGGCCTATGGCCATAACGTTTCCCGACAGCCCCTAGTCACTGCCATTAATCCGGTGTTTTGGTTTCCTTTTTTACGGGTTCTTTTTAACTAGTTTAGATCTCTCTCTCTCTCTCTCTCTCTCTCTCTCTCTCTCTCTCTCTCTCTCTCTCTCTCTCTCTCTCTCTCTCTCTCGTGTTTCTTACACAAGTGAATTGAATGCTGCAGCTGCCAAAACATGGCTGACGGACAGTCGCAAAAGACACAGAAAAGAGAAAGGCTACAGCAATTTTTGCATTGATATAAAATTCAGCGCTCTCTCTCTCTCTCTCTCTCTCTCTCTCTCTCTCTCTCTCTCTCTCTCTCTCTCTCTCTCTCTCTCTCTCGTCTCTCTCTCTCTCTTTTCCCTCTCGTTTTCTCCCGAGTATCACTTTGTTGTCATTTAAGGTCAACGTCGCTATTGGCACCACAGAGAGTCATGTTAGCAAACAATCTGGATTTATTAACTTGCAGAGTTAGTGCGTGTGCTTTGCCAGAGGGGCGTAGTTGTTTTTTCCCCCTCCAAGTTTCACTTTGTTGTAGTATAAGGTCAATGTTACATACACACCTGGCACCACAGAGAACCGTGTTAACAAAAGTTGATTTGTTAACTTACAGAGTTAGTGTGTGTACTTTAGTTTGTTTGAAGGAGAAAAAGAGGAAGAAGAAGACGAAGAAGACGGAGGATGAAGGAGAAGAAGGAGAAAAAGACGAAGAAGAAAAACACGGAGGAAGAAGAACGAGAAGAAAAAGGAGGAGAATAAAAGAAGGAAATTCTGTTTGGTGGCCAGCGTCCGGTTGACAAACTGTTTCAAGCACAAGGGAATAGGGTGGATTTTTAATTTTTATTTATTAATTTATTATGTATGACTGTTTGTTGTTATACAATACATGTCAACCATTTTTACAGTTTTACACTCATGACACATTACAGTAATTATTTTTCATACATATAGCCTGTGTATCTGTGTGTATATCTAGATTTCAGGATCACCTCCGGTATCACGTGTTGCTGGCAAAGGAAGGCCAGCGTCGATTCCCACAGTAAAATCCGTCCATTGAAAGAAGACTTATTTTACAAGCGCAGTAAATTATTCAAGTATTTAACATAGTTAAATAAGCCTTCACTTTTTTAAATGCACTTCAACATCAAAGTTGATTGCATATATGCACACGCGCGCGCGAGGAAAAACACACACGCTAAGAAGGATAACAGACACACGCGCGTGCGCGTACACAGACACACACGCGAGCACACGTACGCACGCACATACACATACACGCGCATGCACACACACGCATGCACACATACATACACGCGCAAGCACTCACGCACGCACGCACACACACACGCACGCACGCACGCACACACACACACGCACACATACACACACACACGCGCGCGCACACACACACACACACACACACACACACACACACCGCGCCACACACACACACACACACACCCATCAACACACCACACACACACACACAACACACACACACACACAC
>JABMCL010001124.1:605000-610000 GCA_018857735.1 Alviniconcha marisindica | reverse complement strand
TAATCCCTCTTACCCCTATCCGGACAGGGTGGACCACTATTTGGACCTTGGGACACTCCTTGTCACAGATAATATACTTAGGTGAACACAAATACTGCATCTGCAGCATTGAATTGTGTAACACTAATGGACTGGTTTTATTTGTAAAAATAAAAACGTTTCTAATGATCACAAATCAATCAAAATTAAAAGTCTAGATAAGCTTACGAGCTCACCAGCTACCCAAAAGACGACGAGATGTTCAGGATGTTCACGAGTGTTCGCTGAAGGGGAGTGGCGGGGGGGGTGGGGGGGGGGGGGGGGGGGGGAGTGGTGTGTGTGCTCTGCTGAAACACAGGTAATCCTTTGTCCAGAGTTGTGTTCTGGAGAGGGAGCATAAGAACTAAGAAAGCTAAGCTACTAACCTAACTCAGTGACCGGGGATAGGTCAATGGTTAGAGTGCTGGACTAGTAATTGAAAGGCTGCGGGTTCGAAACCCTGCAGGAGCGGTGGGAGAATTGTCTTCTCCAGGGTCCACTTCCTGTGCTGACTCTTATTTCGGTATCCGTTCCACCCATGTGTTAACGCAGTAGCACGTAAAAAATAAAAAATAAATCCCGGTCATTCTGCCAAAAGTGCAGGTGGCATGTTACAGCCTAAACACGCACGCACCTTACGTATGTGGTTTTGCATGAAGTGACATGGTGGCTGGTTGTATGGTGTACACAGAACGCGCCGAGACGGCAGCAGTTCTTTGTGGAACCAGCCACGCCAGCGCTGTAAGTACACCACTTCGGTTTCATATTCAAAAACGCGCTATGAAAAGCTATTCGTTCATGCAGAATCGCATGCGAGCGAAGTGAGTCTGCTCGAAAGCGGAGGTGAGGTAACTTGGTGTTTTACGCCCAGTCAACCATTTTGGTTATGTCAGGGCGAAGAATAACGCTTTGTAAAAAACGATCAACAAACAACAAACCTGCTAACCTCCATCAAGGGAAGTCAGTCACGTCATTCTCAAACTAGGTCAACACTGCCACCGGACCTCCAGCTGATCACAGACGCTCTGAGTGAATGAAATTTCACTCCACCCCTGCAAAGCATCCCGACAGGACTAACGCCTCAAGGTTCACACCCCTGACACCTTCCCGGCTCCCTCTTGGTGAAGCGGCTGACAGCATCTCCGAGACATCGCATCACTTACGAAGAGTTGCTGCGTCCTGACACGAGGTAAGGCGGTGTTTTGATGTAAATCAAAGTACAAAGAACGCTTTGTTCCCTTATACTGGCAAGGCCTCATGTGGTGTCACAACAATGCCATAGATTACAAAGGATACCCTATAAACACGAAGACGTAGAAAACGGTGTGGATTAGAATGTCGCCAAACAGGCTGTGTATGCAAGCATCTAATGTACGCAGTCATCAGGTCCACCGTTAAAGTTCACACTTTCCCTATGAGACCCATCGGGTCACGACTCTCTCTCTCTCTCTCTCTCTCTCTCTCTCTCTCTCCTCTCTCTCTCTCTCTCTCTCTCTCTCTCTCTCTCTCTCTCTCTCTCTCTCATATTTATGCATAAAGGTCTTAATAATAATTCCCCAGATTACCTGGCACGACTCTTTATTAGAGTCACCAGTCCTACACTAACTCCAAGAATAACCTCTATGTGCGAAGGCCAAGGCTTGACTTATTTAAAACTAGCATCTCCTTAGCTGGAGCGTCCCTCTGGAACTCCCTGCCTCAGAATATAAAATCATGTATTTTTCTTCCTTGTTTCAAACGTAATCTGCACAGATATATGTCTGAGAATAACCTTTCGTCAAATTTGGACAGATTTGTTTGAATCACACGTTTGCCTAAAAATTTGAGTGTTGTATACATGTATGCCAGTGAAAGAAATTTAATTCTGATGTTTCTGCACATTTGTAGGAACTGTGAAACTGCATTAATCAATTGCTTAATCGTGCTTATAATATTTGTTTGTGGTATTGTCGTGTTTATTTGTGTTTGTAGTATAGCAAGGACTAGCTGTTAGACCCAACGCTACTATCCTTGAGTATTAAAGTTTTCGAGTTCGAGTTCTCTCTCTCTCTCTCTCTCTCTCTCTCTCTCTCTCTCTCTCTCTCTTCTCTCTCTCTCTCTCTCCTCTTCTCCTCTCTCTCTCTCAGGGACAGATTTGTAAAAAAGCCGACACGTGCTTAAATCTTTATCCCTGTGTAATAAAGTATTATCTTATCTTATCCTCTCTCTCTCTCTCTCTCTCTCTCTCTCTCTCCGCCTCTCCTTCTGTTCTGTTATTATTCATTATTATTATTAAGTTACTGCAATAGGCGCAGTCATGTTTTGCTTCAGTATACACTGGTACGCACATCGTCCTGCGGTAACCCTGTGCCGTTGACACGACCTCAGAATCCAATTACTGAGCAAGGTAGGTTCTTGAAAACAGCACCGGACATTGTTAGGAACCTGAGAGGAGTGCATGAGCGGTGTACCACCCAAGCAGCTATTGTGCAGAAAACGACCTGCTACCTGAGATAATAATGTCAGTCGCTGAAATAGAGGTTCAAAGGAAAGGAAGACTGTTTACCTCCCTGTCTGTTTGCCTCCCTGTCGCCAAAGATTGTCTGCTTGTTCGGTCTTCGCTGTCACCCCATTCACTGTTCACAAGACTGTCTTTGTTAGATTTTCTCAGCCCTGGGCAACGTGTGGAGAGGTACTGACAGCAATCACAGCAGTGGTAGATCCTGCTGATGCTGCTCCGAATTATTGTTGTTGTTGCTGCTGCTGCTGCTGCTGCTGCTGCTGCTGCTGCTGTTTAGTTACGAAGTCTAGAATGATGGTATTAAGAAATTAGTTGTCTGAAGCAGGTCGTCTTTGGAGCCCAAGAGCTTTTCGGCAGGTATGGCTCCTAGAGGCCAGTGCTATGTCCGTCAGGAGCATGCTTGGGAAAGTTGCTGTTATTTGGGCCGTCGTCTAAGGTTTTCCCAGTTGATGGCTGGCAATACAATACAATACAATACAATACAACTTTATTGTCTCTGTGTAGAGAAATTTGCTTTCTGGTTCGTCATTTACATAAATCATTCAATACATTTTACAGTATAACATCAACAATTCAGTAGAACACGGATCTAAAAAAAAAAAACGCTCAAATGCAAAAGCCAAAATACTTAACAATAACAATGTACGTACACACGCACGCACGCACGCACGCACGCACGCACGCACGCACGCACGCACGCACGCACGCACGCACGCACGCACACACACACACACACACACACACACACACACACACACACACACACACACACAACGCATGCATGCATGCATGCATTACGAATGACTTTGATGACTTTTGTGCAAACGACCCTGAAGTGCAGAAAGAATGACCAAGTGAGAAGCCATTACTGGTCAAAATACTGTTGGAAGAGGTCAGTTTTAAGGCTAGTCTTGAAGGCGGGGAGGGAAGGGCTGTGACGGAGAACGAAAGGAAGAGAATTCCGGATTTTGGACAGCATAGAAGCAAAAGGCACGACCACCATGCTGTTTTCTTTTGAAGAAGGGGATGCGAATGGTTTTATCATGCGAAGAAGACCGCAGAGACCTAGAAGGGACGTAGATCTGGACAAGTTCAGCCAAGTACTGAGGGGCAGTACCAGTGATGATTCGATAGCAGAGGCAAGCTATTTTGTATTTAATTCTCTGTTCTATGGGGAGCCAGCGCAGTTGCTTCAGAAGAAGTTTGGCGTGTTCCGCTCTACGAGATGTAGGGATGAGTTTAGCTGCAGAGTTCTGTACTTGTTGAAGTGGTTTGATGACTGTCTGTGGATAACCTGCCAGTAGGGAATTGCAGTAGTCTAATCTGGACAGGATGCATGAGTTAACTAATGTCTTGGTTGCGTCTTCAGTGAGATATTGGCGAATGAAATTTATGCGTCTGATTTCAGTGTATGCAGTCTTACACGTTTTGATGATGTGCTGTTTCATTGAAAGATCGCTATCAAAAATGAAGCCAAGGTTGCGGACGGTTCCAGAAAACTCAACATCGGTATTGCTGAGAAAGATTGTCTGTAGGTGTGGCAAGGTCGTGTTGATAGAGGATGAGGATGAAAAACGAATAGTTTCGATCTCATCATTATTCAGTTTGAGTTTGTTTTCTTCCATCCATAGCCCAATATCTTTGACACAATCTTGAAGTGAACGGACCGAGTCTGAGTAATTTTTAGGCGATTCAGAGTGATTGAGTTGTGTGTCGTCTGCGAACATTTCGTGACGAATAGAGTGCTTTTCAGTGAGACATGTAAGTGGTGTTGTATACAAAATGAAAAGTACAGGGCCCAGCACAGATCTGTGTGCTGTGCCCGGACCAGTAAGCAGACCGATGGATGCTGAGCAGATTGTGTTGACAGATTCGAGACGAGTTGTTGAAGAACAAGTTTTTCAAGAAGTTTTGACTGAAAAGGTAGATTAGAAATGGGTCTGTAGTTTTTAAATTCATTTGGATCAACTGATGGTTTCTTTAACAAGGGTTTTACGACTGCTGTTTTGAATTCAGAGGGAACAGTGCCTGGTGTGAGTGGTTCGTTGAGAATGTTGGTGACTGTCGGGAGAAGAACTTCAAGGGTTTTGTAGAGAAGTTTAGTCGGTATCGGACCAAGTAAGGAAGTCTTGGGGACAGTCTGGGGACAGTCTGAAGGATAATCTTTTCAAAAAATTGTTCAGAAACTGGTGTAAAGGAGAGAACTGGGGTGCCAGAAAATGTGAGCTGACAGTCGTTTTTCTTCTGTGCCACACACGAAAAGCTGTTTCGAATGGAGAGGATCTTGTTTTTGAAAAAAGTCACTGAAAATGCGTGGAAGTTGTAGGAAATCATTAACAGAAGGAAGAGAGGGCTTGTTTGTTTTGCCTAAGAGAGTAGTCATGTTGTGAAACAGCTCTTTGCATGTGGCACTAGAAGACACCGCGGTAGAATAGAAGGACGTCTTAGCGTCATGAACTAGGTCAATGACCTTTTCTTTGCT
>JABMCL010001124.1:470000-597500 GCA_018857735.1 Alviniconcha marisindica | reverse complement strand
GGAACATTATCGGCCTCTACGTCACTGACCGCAGTCTATTTTAAGAACTGAACAGCCCCAGTGCATCAAGGGCAGTCACTCAGTCGTGATCACAGCTGAGCCGAGGACGCAGAGAAGCATCAGGCTGTACGTCAACCATGAATACGCTGCCGAAATCACGGACCCTTGAGCTGAGAAAGCAGCACATCGGGTGAGTGGTTATCTGTTAGTAGTAGGAGTAAGAAAGGCCACCCAGACGGTTACGGCGATTATGTACCTAGTCAAGGTCAGGGTTGCCGCGTGTGCTCAATCAGTGC
This sequence comes from Alviniconcha marisindica, assembly GCA_018857735.1. Classification (NCBI taxonomy): domain Eukaryota; kingdom Metazoa; phylum Mollusca; class Gastropoda; family Provannidae; genus Alviniconcha; species Alviniconcha marisindica. Next base: position 597,204 of record JABMCL010001124.1, on the reverse strand, counting down.
AGTTGTGTTACAGACCCAACATGACCCGCGATTAACTGCGCGTGCGCTTTTCTACTCCTTTGTGGAGGATGGATGTTTTTAGCACGAGAGTAGCCAGGGCCCATGAGAGCAGCACTAGTCCTAGTAACAGTGTTGCCAAGAGTGAAGCAGTAGTGACGCTGATGGTGGAGTGTATTTATAGGCCAAATATCACACACAGAGAGCGACCTAGCTGCACGTGTAACGTGCGGGCAACTGTCAGCACGTTGATCAAACTAAAGTCTGACAGAAAAGCAAATCATTAAAACTAAACAATACATGTGTATTATCTCATTTTGTTTTATATGGCCGCTCTCTCTCTCTCTCTCTCTCTCTCTCTCTTCTCTCTCCCTCTCTCTCTCTCTCTCTCTCTTCCAAAAGCTTGATAATAAAATCCTTGTGGAACTTTTGACAAGCCTTATTTTTCTCTGGGTTACTCTATATATTTTTTACTTTGACTGACAGCCATGCACTATGTCAGATAAGTAGCTTTTTTTTCGCTTTTCAACTTCAAGCTGAATTTTGACCCAAGGTAGTAGCAGCAGAGCCACGAGTACTGGTTTGCTGAATGTGAAATTATTATTTTTATTTTTTTTATTTTTGAAATGTCAGTGTGAAATATCAGTGTGAATGTGCATTGCTGCCCACTCTAGACAACTCCCCAAATGTCACATTGTTTTCAAATGTTGAACCTGAGCAGCCAGTTTGTTCAGTAGACACCACTGTTGAACCAGTCATATTTCCCGTAAAGTCAGTTCTCAACATGGAAGAAGAAGTCTAAGCTACTGTGTATTTAATTAATGGGATACATTTCTTTCTTTGTTTCTCTTTTCTGCCCCCCCCCCCCCCCACCACCACCACTACCCACCCCTCCTTCTTTTTCTGGCTGCTTGCCAGTCTAGCTATGCTTGGTGGAGGTGGCACTCAGAGTTGGTTACTGAATGTATTTGACATGTGTACAGCTGATGAATCCATGTCATTGGCATATTTATGTTATGACACACATCACACACATTTATGGTGTTACAATTTTATTGTCCCCCATGGGAAAATTCATTTGGTAGCAGCAAACACAACAAAACATAGAACATCTTGTTCATATTCAAGTTTATTTGGGCTATGTCACAAATAACTCAACAACCAAAAAACAGAAACAGACCCCCCAAAAAGATTTTTTTAAGAGTAAACTGTGCATAAAATTAAATAACACACACATGCATGCACACACGCAGGCACACATGCACACACACACACACACACACACACACACACACACACACACACACACACACACACACACACACACACACACACACACACACACACACACACACACACACACACACACACACACACTGATGGAAAATGCACCTTTTAGCACCAAGAAACTGCACTTGTGAAACCCAGTGGCACTCTTCTTATCTGCTCAGAGAACAAATCCTTTGAAACCGGATATATGTAAGTGTTATATTGACAGCCTTATATCAAAACAAGTCAGATCGTCAATAGACCGTGAAAAGAAAATTGCACTTGCAGTTTTCACCTAAGTGCAGCACTTGAAAACTTTCTCTTGTTGTTTTTTGGCACACTTTGTTTTCAGCCACTATGGTTGGAAAAGATTTATTGGTGGGTTTTCTCTGTGTAACACTGTTAATGACTGCTACTGATTGATTAGCTATCAGTTGGTCTTACACTAAGTTATACTTATCTTATTTTCTGTCAGTATGAGTCTCACAAGGATTCTTTTGTCAGACTCACACACACACACACACACACACACACACACACACACACACACACACACACACACACACACACACACACAGCAACATGCACACACACACGCACACAAGTGCATGTGTGTGCGCAAGTGCACACACACATATATGGTGCGCAAGTGCACACACACACATATCACACACACACACACACACACACACACACACACACACACACACACACACACACACACACACACACACACACACACACACACATATTGACACACAACACACACCACACACACACACACACACACACACAACACACACACACACACACACACACATAAACACACACACACACACACACACACACACACACACACACACACACACACACACACACACACACATCACACACACACACACACATATGATGTATATAATGGGTGGGGGTGTAGTCTTGCTGAACAGTACATGTACACATCCCTACATTGGTGTCAGGTGGGTGATCTTATTGGTTTGGTGGATAACTGCTGAAGAGTTAGAAATGTAATGTAAAAGACTATTTATAAAGTGCCTACACCTAACATGAGCCTGAAATACACAATGCAAAACAAGAGGGAGAAAACAATGTGAAAATGTGTACAGAAATAAGAGAACAATAAAACCCTGCTTGATTATATTTCCAAGCAAAATACACTACAGCACTTAATTCAACATCTTCCTCATCACTTCCATGATATAACCGCACTGGTTGACTGGGCGTAAAACACCAACTTACCTACATATCCATGCACATCCAGCACACAAGCATGCACATGCGTAAGCAAGCCAGAGTGTCTTGTGAAAAGATGGCTTTGCTGTGTTCAAGGTCAAGGTCACAAGCCAAGTTTATAATTTGAATGAAATGTCTGTTCAGATAATATCTCTGAACTATTTAGCCTTTTGCAGCCAAACGTAGTATGGTGATGCATCATCATTAGCCATAGCATTTTGCAAAAAGATTGTTTTGCTGTCATAAAGGTCAGTGTCACAGAGGTCAGTGTCACAGCTGATGTTTTATATAAAATATGATCATTTCTGCTCTATCTTCAGAGCTGTTGATCTTTTCACAAACAAGCTTAGTTTGATGGTACAGGGTAACCCCACAAGAAGTGCCACCCACAAAAATGCTAATAACGTCTACATGTTTTCAGCGAATTACTTCATATTTGGTGCACATTAACTTCAGTCTGTGCATGATCATTCCACAAAGCTTCCAGTTTGTAGGCCAGATAGTCTGGCTTTTATGTTCTCTCCAAAATGTGTTCCAAATGACCCCCTTGGTTTTGCAGGCACACTTGCAAACGGCACGCAAAATTGTCAATGACATGGCAGTGGTGCTTAGGAAGTCTTGGGCAGCACTGGGCTGATACAGGACCGTCACTAGAGATGAACAATGGTTTCAGTAAGATGGGGCCACCCCTCACACTTCCAATAACACTCTGTTGTGGCTAAGGCAGTGATTCAAGGATCAACTCATTAGCAAGAGGTTTCACATTGAGTAGGTGCCACACTCACCTGATTGAAACCCCCCAGACTTTTACCTTTGGGGTTATCTGAAGGACCAAGTATATCGAAACAACCCCCAGACAATTGGTGCTTGATGACAGCAATTACAGCCAGGATCATGGTAATCCCCATAGAGGACTGTGTTCGTGTCATTGACAATTTCACGCACCACTTGCAAGTGTGCCTGCAACACCAAAGGGGTCATTTGGAACACATTTTGGAGAGAACATAACAGTCAGACTATTTGACCTTCAAACTTGAAAACATGTAGAAGTTATTAGCATTTTTGTGGGGGCATTTTTATTTTATTTTTATTTGGGGGGATCACCCTGTACATCATAATAAGCCAGAGTGTCTTGTGAAAAGATTGCACTGCTGTGTTCAAGGTCAAGGTCACTGTGATGAACACTTGAAAACTTCACTGAATGTTTGTCAGTCCTGTATTTTCTGTACTGCTGGTCACTGAATGTTTGTCAGTCCTGTATTTTCTGTACTGCTGGTCACTGAATGTTTGTCCGTCCTGTATTTTCTGCACTGCTGGTCACTGAATGTTTGTCAGTCCTGTATTTTCTCTACTGCTGGTCACTGAATGTTTGTCAGTCCTGTATTTTCTGTGCTGCTGGTCACTGAATGTTTGTCAGTCCTGTATTTTCTGTACTGCTGGTATCTTTGCAACAAAACTATGTGTTGGATGTACTGTTGCAAATAACCAGAACTAGTGGAAATTATATATTTGGCTTGTATATATATATATAGTTTACTGACAATAACAGTAACTTACACTATCTATAACTTACACTATACCCAGCAGGGAATATTTTGCCATGCAAAGTGACAAAGTTAGTTGTGTTTGTCATGTAGTCAAATATGAATGGTCATCTACTTGTTGCATTTGACAGTCATATAAAAACTAAATTGGCAAGGACTACTCTGGGATATTTAAAAAGAAACATTCTTGATAATCTTACTTTTAACGGCAATCTGTTTTCTGTTCAGTTTGTCAACTGGTTGATTAGTGTGTGTGTGTGTGTGTGTGTGTGTGTGTGTGTACACAGCTGTGTTAGAGAGAGGGAGAGAGAGACTGTTCAAGCATTCCTGTTTGTTGATCGGTTCGGTAGATAGGGTTTGGTAGATATCCAATACCAAATTCGTATCTGCAGATAGGGCTGGGGATGAGGGGGCGATGAAAAGTTAGTTCTTGGATTTTAACACACACAGAGAAAGGGAGAGACAGAGAGCTGTATAGACGTTCAGTGTACGGGTCATGACTAAACACTTTAAAGCGGAAAAAGTAAAGGCCGTTGACACACATGATGCACTGTAAATACTCATGGTAAGTCAAAGGGCATGCAAACTGAAACAGGGATGTAGTTCAGCTTGTCAGTTTTGCGCCCTATGCCACTTTCGTGATTAACCCCGTCACTGCCACGATGTCGCTTGAAAACGACCAGAAAAAGTGCGAAATTTGAAACCCTTAACCCTTTTGGGTTTGTTTTTTTGCACTGGCGTGCGAAAGGCTTGTTAATAAAAAATGTATAGCATTGAAAGTAGATGTGCTATAGGACCGGAAAATATGCCCTTTGCAGACGCGTCCGTGCATCTTTCGGCCCGGAAATTTTAAAGGCTGTGGCAGTGAAGGGGTTAAGACCGGAGGCCAAAAGCTGCTTGAGGAGGCAAATCTTGTGTAGCTATAGCAAATCTTGTGTAGCTGTAGCAAATCTTGTGTGTAGCTGTAGCAAATCTGGTGTGTAGCTATGGCAAATCTTGTGTAGCTATGGCAAATCTTGTGTAGCTATAGCAAATCTTGTGTGTAGCTGTAGCAAATCTTGTGTGTAGCTGTAGCAAATCTTGTGTAGCTTTAGAAATCTTCTCAAATCATGTGTAGCTTGCGTAGCCGTAGCCAGTCTGTGTAACAGTAGCAAATCTTGTGTAGCTGTAGCAAATCTTGTATAGCTGTAGCAAATCCTGCGTGGCTGTAGCAAATCTTCCGTTGCTGTGCGGTCTTTCTTTATGGCAAAGTTTGTACAGCTGAGGCAACTCTTGTGTAGCTGTATGGTCTTCGCTAATGAAACAAAATACCGCTGCATCTTTGGTGGAGCTCATGTACCGTGCATGTCCTCGCATGCCTGGTGGAAATTATCGTAGGCGATTCAGGTCTTTGTTGTTGTGTTCATGTGACGTCTTTCGAGTGTTGATTCACATCCCCTAATTTGTCGATCCACACCAATAAGGGTTTTTTGCTTTGAAATGCCCCGTTCATTTTATATTGATTTTAGAGGAAATAGTTCCGCCAGTGACGGTGAGCGGGGCTGGCTGGATGAAGCACGGTTAGGTTCGCACAGTGCAGCCTTTTTTGTTCGGCACGAGACGGGCGTGTTTATGTTGCATGTGGAAAACCCACCAGAGAGGCCGCGGGTGGCTTCAGGCCGCTGAGACACTTGACGGATCCTCGTTACTGGGTAAAGTCCTTTTCGGTTAAGTTTCATGTCAGATTGAGGGCGTGTTTTGTAATGGATATTTATAGAGCGCGTACTCTTCGGAAGCACAAGCACAAGTCGCTTTACGATGAGCAACGTTAGAAAGAAAAGAAAAAAGAGAACAGAGAAATAAATGTAACAACTTCTCTCTCTCTCTCTCTCTCTCTCTCTCTCTCTCTCGTCGCTCGCTCGCTCGCTCTCCCCCGCTCTCCCCCTCTCCCTCCCTTTCAAAATCCCTAGTCACGGGTTTCCATTCTGATCTCCTCAACCCTCTATTAAGACGAGAAGTGAACTAACAGATATTGGGGGTTGGGTTTGGGGGGGGGGGGGGGGGGGGTAACTTAAAGGGGACCGGAAGCAAATTTTTCACTCGGTCCTGTTCGTTAAAAATCGACGTTTGCAGGCCGCGAAAACACGACCGTGAGTGTGGCTGTTTTGTGCCCAGCAGTCTGTATCAGTGACGTCATGAACAAGACCGGAATGTGTGGCAAAAATATCAAAAGCCTCACGAACCAACCTTTTCCTGCCCTTCATTGGTAACTTGAACAGCGAGTCAACTAGATCCAAACACATAAAAGATTCAAAAGAACGCTTATTTATTACGACAGACACACAATCTGCACATTTTTCGGGGTAATCCCCTTCGTCAAGCTACAAAACGACACTGAAACAACAGTTAAAGGGTTAAAAACGATGAAAAACTGATGAGATGAGAAAGGGAAGACCTTTTTTGGGGGGGGGTTGAGTTGTTTTATTGTCCAGTGCCTGGAAGGATGTTGGCATGACATGAACATTCTTCCAAGCACGGGAAATGTTGGCATGACATGAACATTCTTCCAAGCACTGGACAAGAAAACAACTCAGCCAAAAAAAAAAAGATAAATTCTTTCCTTTCTCATCTCGTTTTTCATATTTTTAACCGTTTAACTATTGTTTAAGCGTCGAGTTGTGGCTTGACGAAGGGGATTACCCCGAAAATTTGCAGATTGTGTGTCTCTGTCGTAACATAATAAGCGTTCTTTTGAATCTTTTATGTGTTTGGATCTTGTTTTAGAACGCTAGCAGTCATTCTTGTTTCAGATTTTTATTTTTTATTTTTTTAGCTAGCCAACTAGCTGCGCTCTGAAAAGCTCAAAATTTTGAAGCACAGATGATTTTCTGTTGCATGAATATTAATATATATATATATATATATAATATATATTATATATATATATATATATGTGTGTGTGTGTGTGTGTGTGTGTGTGTGTGTGTGTGTGTGTGTGTGTGTGTAAAACGACCCAGGAAGCCCCGCAAAGGGACATTTTTCCACATTCTACTTTTTGAGGCCAGTATGCGTCATTCCTTCGCCCGGGTTCCCTTTAAACCGTAAAACGAATTCACTGTGTACACACAGTTCATAAGCCTCGCGGCTTTTGACGGAAGGTCGCCGCGTGACTGAACTGGCCGGAACCGAAACTGAAAGGGCTTATAACGGCTCAGCAGACCTGGCCGCGAACTCAAAAAAACACATAATGCATACGTATCCCTCTCGCTCCCGACGAAGGCCGGTGGTGAAAGGACACGCAGGAAGCAGGCAGGAAGACGGGACAGCTTAGGTCACGGAGCTCTGACATGGTTATTTAATAAGCTGCCCTCTAAAAGCCGCGCTTAACCCGATGTGTGTGTGTTTGTGTGTGTCTGTGTATGTGTGTGTGTCTGTGTGTGTGTGTGTGCGTGTGTGTGAGAGAGAGACTGAGACAGAGAGAGACCTTCAACTCCAACCCGAAAACGTTATTTTACAAAGATTGTAGTTTAGGGTCGGTCAAAACCTGTCTAATAGCTAGTCCATGCTATGCTACTAATGGATACTAATAAAAAATACATTTAGGACGCATGAACGAATGAGCGTGTGTTTTGTTGTTGTTGTTTTTGTTTGTTTGTTTTTTGTTTCGCTGTTGTTGTATTTGTTTGTTTTGTTTTTATGTTGTTGTTTTTATGATATATACATGAAGCATAAAAACTTCCACACAAAACTTGCGTGTTCACAGCGAAACACAGAGACAGAGGGGGAGACAGAGAAAAACAGACAGACAAAGACAGAGACCGTCGGCTGTCGAAAACTCATGAATTGGGAAACACGTACAGCCGATACATTATATTGTTTACACACCCGCCGCATTGTTGAAGTGATGAGTATAGCTGTGCGAAGAAGTGTGCGGTGCCGGAATTGATTTTTTGTGTGCCTTTTGTTTGTCGTTGTCTATGTTTCTGATGCTCGAGTCGTAACAGGTGTGTTGGCCTGCCGCTCCGGATTTCCGGCGACAGCTTACATGTGGCCTATATTCCTGTGTTTGTGCCGTTTACATTTTAAAGGCAGAGAGCTTTTCTCTAAAGACTATTCACTGTTCCGTTTTTAGAATATCCTTTTCCAGAATGTCGGGTTCCAGAATTCCCTTTTCCAGAATGTCGGTATTCAGAGTGAATTCCGGCCACTCGTTACCGATTTTGTCTCGCACACGCACACGCACGCACACACACACACACACACACACACACACACACACACACACACACACACACACACACACACACACACACACACAATCATGTGTAAGCGCCTTACAAATACTCTTTTACATTACAACACACGCACGCACGCACGCACGCACGCACGCACGCGCGCGCACGCACACACACACACACACACACACACACACACACACACACACACACACACACACACAGTCACGGTAAAGCCATCAAATACTCTTACATTACATCACACACACACACACACACACACACACACACACACACACACAACACACACACACACACACACACACTACACACACACACACACTACACACTACACACCCACACACACACACACACACACACACACACTCACTCGAGAACCAATACTGTGGAGTATTGGGTGCGTGGGATTGTGAAAGAGTGATCGAGATTTACTTTATAATTATGCAGTGACTGACACGGCCTTTGAGGGTTGATGGTGTGTATTCCATGCACACGTGCACATGCGCGCGCAAGAGAGGGAGAGCTGAGAGAGAGAGAGAGAGAGAGAGAGAGAGAGAGAGAGAGCCGACACTGTGGAGCATTTGGTGCGTGGGATTGTAAAACTGTGATCGAGTGTGAGCTTACATGCAGTGAGGAAAAAGGCTTTTGAGGGTTGACGATGGGTATTTCATGCGCGCGCGCGCACACACGCGCGTGCATACGTACAACACACACGTACGCACGTGCCCGCGCACACATATCAAACATACACACACGTACGCACATGCGTGCGCACATACACATATAGCACGCACGCACGCACGCACGCACGCACACGGCACACACAACGAACGTGACAACCTAACACTGTGGAGTAATGGTGCACCGGATCGTGAAACAGTGACCGAGTTTCACTTTATTTGCAGTGACTACTGACAGATGGTCGCTGTGATGCATAGGTTCAAAGCGCTAATGAATGGGTTGAACGATCTTCACGACAACCGCAATGGAAGCCGAAGTCAGGTCACGCGCGCTTTTTTGTCGGCGGACGTCGAGCAGAGAGGACATTGTCGTCTGTGCCCCTGGTGAATGTCGTGGTCTAACCACTGTGCTTACTCTTATTTCGGTGTACGTGTATACGTTCCACCCCATGTCACCGCAGTAGCACGTATAGATCCTTGACATTCTGCCCAAAAGTGCAGGTGGCTGTGTATGTGCCTGTGCCTGTGCGCGCGCGCGCGTGTGTGTGTGTGTGTTGTTGTTGTTGTTTCCGTGTATAATGACAAAACTGTATATATGTGACTCAACCAGCAAAGAAGTGAGTGAGGTGAATATATATATATATATATATATATATATATATATATATATATATATATATATATATATATATATATATATAGCCGGATGAATGCTTGTTGTTCCAAATAAAAGCCCCGCATTGGAAATAAAGTGCAGGTGGCAGGTTACAGCACACTGACATGCACGCTACATATTTGACTTTGAATAAAATGACACAGTAAATTGGTGCACTGCGACAGTCGCTCATTCAGAGTCGCATACGGCTAGAGAGCAGTGTGTCTGCTCTCAAGCAGAGAAGAGCTAGCTGCCGATGAGACGTTCGACAAGCGTTTTTTTTTTTTTTTTTAAATAATTTAAGCCGGTTTCAGTTCAGTTCAGTGTTGCTTTACGTCCACTGACAGACCCCGTACCACACTCCGAGCACCGCTTTCCGGCACCTTCCTCCAAACTCTGTCAGATTTAGTTACGCCACTGAAGGGGCACTCCGTATCTCCGCGCCACAGCTGTCCACCGACGCGGTCAGCGCCCTCCGGATGGTTTGGGTACTAATATGACTGTAGAAGCAACCTAGCGCCAGGGGTTCCAGGCGAGATCAAAAGATCAAGAGATCTTAGAGGAGGGAGGTGGAGCTGGACCCTCAAGTTAGCCCAGAAGAGATCTTGAGTAGGGAGGTGGAGCTGGGCTGAGAAGGTTGGACTTCCTTTGCTTTGAGTTGTCCAAGTTGTTCGTCAACAGCAGTGCCACGGACATTGTCTTTGTGACTGCCCAAGCACAGCAGTTGAAACAGCAATTGCGCAGTGCACAAGTCGCTGGGCAATGGCGAGGGGACACCGCCTTAACACTTCCATTGTTCTGGCGGCGGTCCACGGTCTCTCCGGTCTTTTTCGGGCGGTTTCCGCAGTCGAGCCTTCACTCTTTCGTCCCCTCCCTACTCTGTCCCCGTCCCTAATAAGCCATCTCGCTTCCGTGGACGTCAAGCAACAAAGAAGAAGAAGAACCTAGTGCCAAAGCACGCACGTAAACATGAGACGCATCCACCCCGGGTAAAAAAAAGAAAAAGAAAAAAAGGTTCCGTCTCGATTCAAACGATTGTGGTTTTATTTGTGCTGGTGTAAACTTTGTTGGCAGCTATAAATGACACGCCTTGTTTTATTTGAGATGTTTGTAACAAACTTACTAGTGTCTGAGCACCAACAAAAAAACTGCTCGTTAGCTGACAGTTTTCTGGACCCTATGGCGGCGTAACTAAATACGGCAGTGGTTGAAGGAAGGATGTCGTAAACCGGTGCTTGGAGTTTGACCCCGTACGGACTGTTCAGGACTGAGGGGAGCCCATCACGTTAAACTCTTCTTTTACACAGCTCCTGAGCTCTGGAAAGAAAACCAAAACCAAAAGGAAGACGTCATTGACCTAGTTTGCCACACTCCGAGCGTCGCTTTCCGGCACCCTCCTCCAAGGAAGTACGTCGTATTGGAAAGAAAAGTGCTAGCATGCGAGTCGCACATCGCGGCCTTTTTGCATCAGTGTTCACGTTGCCGGAGAAAAAAGGTCACAGTGACCTGGGTGGCTTGACTGAGGCCGGCTGAGATACTGGATAGAGAATGAATGCAAGTACAGCAGTTTCAGTGCGGACGATTTTGTGCCCCTTTGAAGTGCAAAACCTCTGTACGACTAGGCGTTAAATATAAACTCTCTCTCTCTCTCTCTCTCTCTCTCTCTCTCTCTCTCTCTCTCTCTCTCTCTCTCTCTCTCTCTCTCTTCTTTCTCGGTTTACTGATGTCCATTTCAACATGGTTGTATTAATGTACATGTACTCAACATACTGTAGCTCATAGTGTATCCTTTGTTAATAGTAGTTTCCCTCATGGGCGAGGGCTGGATGTTAAAAGACCGAGTCTTCTCCACTACCTTCGTAAAATAAAGTTTATTCTCTCTCTCTCTCTCTCTCTCTCTTCTCTCTCTCTCTCTCTCTCTCTCTCTCTCTCTCTCTCTCTCTCTCTCTCTCTCTCTCTCTCTCGTCCTGAGGTGACCCTATGCGGTTGGCAGGACATTGAAATCCAAATAAACTACTTGCTCCGCCCCCCCCCCCCCCTTTCCCCATCGTTTTCCCCGGCAACGACAACAATAATACACAGTCACCGGTGGCTTTTAGATAGATAATAGTCCTATGATACGGAAAAACGCAAGGCTACTGAACGTGGCATTAGCAGCAAGTGAATGACTCGACCAAGCGTTACCATCACACAGAATAAGACTGATGGCTTGCGGTTTATAAAAAAAATCTCGTTCGGGTTAAAAAACTTTACACGCGGATTCCTAAGCCATGTTAAAAATAATCATAATGCCAGCAAGAACGATCATTGTCTATACCGTACATGATTATATAATATATATAATACACATTTGCAACCTTCCAAGATACATAACTCTATCCGGCAAGTGTTTGGTTTGCAAATAGCGGTTTTCTCCCTTACACTGAACTAATTCTTGGCGTGCCGTCATTTCACGCCGATTCTGTACGGCTTCATGGCGCGCTGTGTAAGGCGCTGTGTAAGGCGACAGTCGCTCATTCAGAGTCGCATACGGCTAGAGAGCAGTGTGTCTGCTCTCAAGCAGAGAAGAGCTAGCTGCCGATGAGACGTTCGACAAGCGTTCATATAAAAAATATTTTTAAAAAAATTAAGCCGGTTTCAGTTCAGTTCAGTGTTGCTTTACGTCCACGTACCACACTCCGAGCACCGCTTTCCGGCAACTTTGTTGTATAGCGTAACACTTCCCCCCACCAACACCCCTACCCCATCCCATCCCATCCCAACACCATGCCGTCAAAAGACCAACGGATTTGGCCGGATCATGAGGCAAGCTGTTCACGGCAATAATCGATTGTACATTACTGACATCATCACAGGCTCAAGAAAGTGATGACTACAAATTGTTTCTGTCATCTGGTCTCTTTTAATAGATAGTCCACTGTCAGCGTGCTTCAGCAGTAACTTCGTACTAATGGTCTCGTGCGCCTGTGTTGCTGTAACGCCCTATTAAAACACAAAGTCGTGTGTGTGTGTGTGTGTGTGTGTGTGTGTGTGTGTGTGCGTGTGTGTGTGTGTGTGCGCGCGCGCGTGCGTGCATGTGTGCGTGCGTGAGGGTGTGTGTGTGCGTGTCATGTGCGTGCGTGCGTGAGGGTGTGTGTGTGTGTGTGTGTGTGTGTGTGTGTGTGTGTGTGTGTGTGTGTGAGAGTGAGTGTGTCACTTTCGTGGATGCGTCGCAAGTTCGTTCGATCTCTGGCGCCGTCGTTGACTGGATAACTGGGCGTTACGAACCGCTTATCTATGCATCCATCGTACCGTCCATCGTACCGTTTAGCGTGACAACGGTAGATGGTGTAATTAACACCTGAGCAACAGAAAGGTGACCAACAGAAAGTTCAGCTCGGCACGTGTTAGTGTGCACGTCAACCCGCCAGCTGTTCGGGTTACCACCGAGCCGTATTATCTCCGTCTTTATCACCCCGCATGACTGTTTGTTTCCTGCATCTCAACAGCGGGAGCAGCTCCGGCCTTGAGGCTGAGTGCCACTGTTGTGCTGTTCCGTTTGGCGACTGTATATATTGTCAGTGGTATCTGGCAGGGTCAAGGGGTTTGGTCAGTCCTGTGTTGTTGGCCTTGCCGCGGCCCATGCGTTTTTCCGGCCCAGCCGTCTCGTTTGTTCGGACTACGTGGTTGACGGGACGTTAAAATTCAAGACCACTGACTAACCTCTCTCTCTCTCTCTCTCTCTCTCTCTCTCTCTCTCTCTCTCTCAAAGTTAATATGGTTTTTTGTTTATTAATTTTTTCTCGATTTTGTTTGTTTGTTTTTGTTTTGGTAATTGTCCGAGGGCTGAATGTAAAAAAGTATTGTACTCATTCCATTACCCTCGTTAATAAAGAATTCTCTCTCTCTCTCTCTCTCTCTCTCTCTCTCTCTCTCTCTCTCTCTCTCTCCTCTCTCTCTCTCTGAGCATGTCTGGAGCATTGAGTCGCTGGAAACGTTCGTTGACATCATCATTGTCATGAAAACCGGGAAATGACGCGTGCATACAAGTTCTGTCACGTCAGACAGGATGAAGCAGCTGTTCATCAAAACGAGTGGAAGTCCCACGCGCTGCTCGTGCCGTACTGACGTCACTGACTGTTCAGTTTTGGGAGAGGAGAGGAAAGAAATGAGGTTGAGGAAAACGGGTGGGCGGACCACGAACTAGAACGGCAAAAAAAATCCTGCCAGCAGGCGAACCACACAAAGCTATATTCTGACTTTCTCAAGGCTTCAAAAGAGGGAACGAACCATTCATTGCTCTGGGTTTTCTGCAGAGGATATACATTTCTGTGATATGGGGGTCGGCGGCGGGGAAAGGGGTGGGGCTGGAGGAGGGGGGGGGGGGGGGGTCAAACTAATTACAATAAGGAGGGACTGAGGAAAAGTATACTTGACAATTACCCCCTTACCGACACCCAGCTTGTCGCGTATTCTATACTGACCTGAAAAGGTTTTGTGACCCTGTCTTGATCTAGGACTAATCTCCAATAGCTCTCGCTGCGATAAATGCAGATCCACCGACGGGAAAGTTATATAAACAAGACCACGTACGTGTCTGTTCCGTTGCGGGAACACCACGAGCTCGCGTCTGAAAAATCAAGCTGCTAGCTCCGAATTCGCCGGTGTTATAACGCCTATGAGCACCGACAGAGTGTAAAAGTGATGTCCCTCAGAAACACAGTGTTTCGTATTATGTCAGTTTATCGGTTCCACGTCAGATTCAATTGAACAAACCTGGCTTCTTCGGATATATCTTGGCGCTTTTTGGCGGGTTTGACCTTTCGGAGTACTGCGTGTGAACCTTCGTGCTTTGGGCGCAGCTTGTAAACAGCTGTCTTGGTGTGCGAAACAGTGTCAGTTTCAGTGTGTGAAAGAACGAAATGTATTATTGTCAGTCTGAGTGTGTAAAATATCAAAGTATAATTATTATTATTATTGCCAGTCTCAATAACATATGTTCAGTGTGTGAAAGGACAGAACATATTATTGTCAGTCTCATTGTATCAAAGGAAACATCTCGTATTTGCAGTCTCAGCGTGTCAAAGAATGAAACGCTGTCAGTCTCAGTATAGAAAGAACGAAACACTCAGTCTGTCAGTCACAGTATAGAAAGAACGAAACATTCAGTGTGTCAGTCTCAGTATAGAAAGAACGAAACACTCAGTGTGTCAATCTCAGTATAGAAAGAACGAAACACTCAGTGTGTCAATCTCAGTGTTGAAAGAACGAAACACTCAGTGTGTCAATCTCACTGTGTGAAAGAACGAAACACTCAGTGTGTCAATCTCAGTGTGTGAAAGAACGAAACATTCAGTCTGCTAATCTCACTGTGTGAAAGAACGAAACACTCTGTCTTCCAATCTCACTGTATGAAAGAACGAAACACTCTGTCAGTCTCAGAATGTGAAAGAACGACACGTTGTCAGGAGTTGGCAGTGGACTGCGCATCAGTGAAACTGCTTCTTCTGAGGCGGCCTCTGTGTTTAGTTAATTCTGAGGTGACCAAGTGCGGCTGACAGGACGTTAAAATCCAGTTACTGTCTAACTGTGACCAATAGCAGGCTTCGCCGCGATGTGGTATGATAGGTGAGTGTTCTCACGTTCACGTATTGCCTTCACGACTCCGTCACTGATCTGCCGTGCTGTCCGTCAGTGTAGGAACAGTCTTGCCTTGGGGTGAGATCGTGTCGTTAGGAGATACCCCGTGTGTCTAAATGAAATGATAAAATCAACTCGTAGTGATCTAGTGGATAAACATGTGTATGTCCTTAACGCTAAAACAACAACAACAAAAACAACAACAACTGTGCACAAGACTAGATAGTGCTAATTACTAGATAGTACGCCCTCACGTACTCTCTCTCTCTCTCTCTCTCTCTCTCTCTCTCTCTCTCTCTCTCCTCCTCTCTCGCATGCACGCACGCACGCGCGCGCACGCACGCACGCACGCACACGCACACACACGCACACACGCACACGCACACACACACACTGCACTGTCGCTGGATGCATACTGAGAAATCGTCCTTCGTGAGTTCGACTGTGGTTCCCAGTCTGCCTGGTTCATTTGTTTTGTTTAAAAACTACCTCCCCTTGAACCTAAGTAAGTAAGTAAACATGGTGCTTAACGTCCACAGAAACCATAAGGCTTATTAGGGACGGGGAGAATGGGGGGAAGGGGGTATGGAGGTGGGGGAAGAGGGAGAGTATATACCTATCGCTACACTGTCACCACCGAATGACCTGCATTAAGATGGGCAGCGATGAGAGCCATTTTAATGTTTCATTAATTGTGAGGGACAAAGTCACAAGACAGTCACAGACCACAACTTTTGAAGAGAAAGGAGAGCCAAAGCGGTATCGAACCGAGGTCCTTCCGCTTACCAGCCTACCGCCTTACCGCTAGGCCAAACTGGCTCTAGTTTGAACCTAACGGATACAGCCCAGCTTTAATAGGGTCTCAAGGTCGACGACCGTGGAGCTTCGGCCTTCCCTTCGTTTCCTGTGTTGTTGTTGTTGATCGCTTTTATATAGCGCTATTCACCGTTCTTGAGTAGCTCACTGCGCTCATGTCGCATGTGATTCTGAATGAGTCACTCGACTGTACCCTTTCATAAATTATAGCACGTTTTTGAATATAATCCATCCAAGCGGTGTACTTACAGCGCTGTTTGGTTGTGAGTCATGGACTCACAACATCCGGCCCTGGAGAAAGTGTGTCAAAAACGTGAGGCTTGGAGTGTATGTTTCACGTGCCAAATGATCGCATTACTTGCTCACGCTTCTGCAGTTTTATCGTGATCTGAATTTTCAAGCCTGGACAGCGGTGAAGGTCAGAGAGAAACTGGGACAACTTCAACAAGAAGAAGAAAAAAACGTTTACCCATCTTTTTTTTAAATCTTTTTTTTCTTTTTCTTTTCTTTCTTTGGGGGTAGGGGGAGATTTAGTGGGAGTTAATTGATTTTATTTCATTGTGCGCCTAACCTCAAGATAGTCTTTTGTGACGTGTCATTTTTAAGAGGAAATATGTTCCAGGCAATCATGTGCCCTCTTCTTCAAGTCTGACCCCCTGAAGATCGTGCAAGCCTCTGGCCAGTACATGTTTGATGAGGAGGGGCGCAAGTACCTGGACTGCATCAACAATGTCTGCCATGGTGAGACTCGACTCTCTGTCTCTCTGTCTCTCTGTCTCTCTGTCTCTCTGTCTCTCTCTCTCTCTCTCTCTCTCTCTCTCTCTCTCTTTTGCGCGAGCGCGCACACGTGTGCTCTCCCCTCTGCGTGTGTATGTGCGCGTGCATAAGAGAGTGAGTGAGCGAGTGAGTGAGTGTGTGTGTTGTGTGTGTGTGTGTGTGTGTGTGTGTGTGTGTGTGTGTGTGAGACACAGAGAGAGTGTGTATGTGAGTGATTGAGTGAATGCGTGCATGCGTGCATGCATGTGTGTGTGTGTGTGTGTGTGTGCGTGCGTGTGTGTGTGTGTGTGTGTGTGTGTGTGTTCAGAAATACTTCATTTGTCCTTGGTGGGAATCCTATCACCTTACCTGGCTATCTCTACATCCGAAAGAGCAGCATTATCCATCCAGTACACATGCAGACAAGAACCAGACCTTACGCCTACACAGACACAGAATTTTAGTTTCGCTGTGGTGATAGATTGCATTTGATAGGTGCAGTAGGACCACAAACATCAATGTCTGTCCGTAGGACCCAGGGTCACATTCAAATAAATACTTACAGGTATAAACTATCAAGACTATTCATGAGCTCTAAACTTCAGACATTCCTCAGATATGATCCAAGACATGAGCAGATGGAATGTTGCTTTTATTGGTAAATAAACAAATATTATTGCAAAACAATTAATAAACTGATGTATTTTTTAATGTCTCTGGACTGGTTGGACTTGTGTGGTGGGTTTGTGATGACTAGCGCTTCTCATATGAAAGGTATATATATAGGTCTTCGCAGATCTGCAATGTAGGGAACCTGTAGTTCAGAGTGTACAGGAAACTAGCCCTCAATCTCCAGGCATTATATTTGTCTAACAGGTATGAGACATCCAAATAAAAATAAAAAAATGAATTTTATGTGATGGTTTTTAAGATAAGATGGACAAAACACCGTCAAGTGCCAAACTCAAAGATGGCCTACTGCCTACTGCAGCTTCTTTGGTGGTTTACCACAGGCAAAATGAGCATGCACCTCTACTGTCAAGCTATTGAAAGAGGCCATGGTATGTGAGAAACAAGCTTGACAGCAATTTGTACACCCAGACCTGCCCTGCTAATTGTTTCTCACAGTAGTTTCGGAATTTAGCGCAGGAATTTTAGACCAAATTGCAAGCATTGATTTGTGTTTTTATTTTTATCTCGCCTGCCTGTCAAACAAAACATGTTTTGAGAAGGTTGAAAACAGGTTCTGCTGTATTTCCCAGGGCTTGTTCAGATAAGTTCAATTCAGTTCATGGTGGCATGGCTCTGGTGTTGGTGTTGGAGGGAGTTGAGGGGTGGGGTGGGGGTGGGCTTTTTCTTTGAATGCGGAGATTAGGAGGAAGATTTGTTCAGTGTTCGTTCCCAGAGTGCACCTTTATTTATTTTTTATTTTTTAGTGGAGATCAGAGCAAGCACACACACGCACACGTGCACTCACACACAATCATGAGTCCAGAATTCTACACGTGCAACCTTCTGATCATGAGACCAGAATTCTGCTTGTGCAACCTGATTATAAGTCCAGAATTCTACATGTGCAACTGTCAAATCATGAGTCTAGATTTCTACATGTGCAACCTTTTGATTCTAAGTCCAGAATTCTACACATGCAGCCTTCTGATCATGAGTTCAGAATTCTACATGTGTAGCCTTCTGATTATGAGTCCAGAATTCTACATGTGCAGCCTTCTGATCATGAGTCCAGAATTCTACACGTGCAGCCTTCTGATCATGAGTCCAGAATTCTACACGTGCAGCCTTCTGATTATGAGTCCAAATTCTACATGTGTAACCTTCTGATTATGAGTCCAGAATTCTACACGTGCAACCATCTGATTATGAGTCCAGAATTCTACATGTGCAACCATCTGATTATGAGTCCAGAATTTTTATATGTGCAACCTCCGATTATGAGACCAGAATTCTACATGTGCAGCCTTCGATTATGAGTCCAGAATTCTACACGTGCAACCATCTGATTATGAGTCCAGAATTCTATATGTGCAACCTTCTGATTATGAGTCCAGAATTTTATATGTGCAACCTCCGATTATGAGACCAGAATTCAGCATGTGCAACCTGATTATGAGTCCAGAATTCTACATGTGTAACCTTCTGATTATGAGTCCAGAATTCTACATGTGCAGCCTTCTGATTATGAGTCCAGAATTCTACATGTGCACTCGTTCTCAGGAGAGCCTGTATGCGCTCCATGTGCACTCCACTCTGTATCTCAGAGGTTTCCCCAGCCTCTGAAGCAGTTCTTCCCACCCACCCCTACCCCACCCCTACCCATTCATAGCTTGTAATATATGCCCCCTACCCGTGTGATGTTGCAGTGGGTCACTGCCACCCCAAAGTGGTGCAGGCGGGGTCGGAGCAGATGCGTCGTCTCAACACCAACTCTCGCTTCCTGCACGACAACCTGGTGATGCTTGCCAAGCGACTGACCTCTTCCATGCCTGGCAACCTCTCCATCGTCTATTTCACCAACTCTGGGTAAATAAGCAACGTTGTTTTATTTGTTTTTGTTGTTGTTGTTTTTTCTTTCTTTTACTTTCCTGGTCTTTTCATTACTTCCCGGGGGTTTGTTGTTGTTGATTTTTTGTAATTTTCTCCTCAGTAAGATTCTTTACCTCGGTTTGCTTTGTTTTGTGTTGTTGTTGCTTTTGTTGTGTGTGTGTGCGTGTGTGTGTGTGTGTGTGTGTTTAATAACTTTTCTTCCAGTTTTGTTGTTGTTTTTGTTTTTTGTTCCCCTTCTGCAACCCTGTGCCTTTTTCTTTCTTCTTCTTCTTCTTCTTCTTCTTTTTCCCCTTTCCTTTATTATTTTTCTTTGGCCCATATTTTACTCCCACAACAAAACCTGAATTGAGCTGTTGACCATGTTGTCAGCTGCAGAAAGTGGAGTAAGTCTACAAGATTTGTTCATTGCCATAAGGAAAATTGGGGGATGGGGGGGGTTCAGAGGAGAAAAGGCAGGAGGCACTAACTAAATGCCTGTCTTTTGCGCATGTATTTCACTTGCTTAAAGTAAGTGCAGGAACTTCTTTTACGTGTGAAAGTGCACAACATTTGCTGAGTGCTGGAGAGTTGAATCGTGTGCTTGTTACACTTCCTTGGGTTGCAGGTCAGAAGCCAATGACTTGGCATTGCGTCTTGCTCTTCATCATACCAAGAACACAGAGATCCTCACTCTCGATCGGTAAGCTCTGGGCAAGATGTTTTTATAGTTGTTAATTGCCATAATTTGTAATCTCTTGTGCTTGGAGACAACCACACATGCTAAGCACACATGCACATACACACATGCGTGCACACATGCACACATATTCTCTCTGTCTCTCTCTGTCTCTCTGTCTCTCTCTCTCTCTCTCCTCTCTCTCTCTCTCTCTCTCTCTCCTCTCTCTCTCTCTCTCTCTCTCTCTCTCTCTCTCTCTCTCTCTCTCTCTCTCTCTCTCTCTCTCTCTCTCTCTAATGCATGCACACAAACATATACATGCCTGCACACACACACACACACACACACACACACACACACACACCACACACACACACACACACACACACACACACACACACACACACACACTCACTCTCACACTCACTCACTCACTCACTCACTCACTCACTTGCCTGGGCATTGTATTATTGTTCATACCTTCACACAGCATGGATAATTTATACGTCCTAACTCAGGTATATTCTGAGCAAAGTTTCCTCACCAGTCACCAAATTTAGGGAGTAATGCAGAGGGCCACAGTGGATATTTTATCACAGTACATTCCTCCACACAGCATGGAGAATTGATCACTAGATCAGTCCTAATTCAGATATATTCGGAGCAAAGTTTCCTGATCAGTTTCACCATTGTTAAGGACCAAAGCAGATGGACGAAATGGATCGTCCTCATCTTGTTGTTATGCTTGTCCCTCTTCTCCTTCTAAGTTGAAATGGAGTGATTTGCAAGTTGTTATGTTGATGCAGAGCTTACCATGGCCATGTGATATCACTGATCAACATCAGTCGCTACAAACTGGATGGGATGAAGGACAATGTACACAAACAGCCTGACTTTGTGCATGTGGTGAGGTTTGCTTTTTATTGATTCAACTGCCTGCATCATGATGTATAATTCACGTTCGGGTCACAGAAGCAGAAAACTGATTTTGTCCTATCAGCCCTTACTGAGTAGGTAACCATCTTATGTGTTCCTGATTATTTTACAATGTATTTAACCCTTTCACTGCCACGATATCACTTGAAAATTACCAGTAAAAGTGTGAAATTTGAAGGCCTTTTGAAAGCCTTTCTTTTTCTTTCTTGTTTAGTGTGAAACACTGAAAGGATTTCTGTCCAAAGGTACTCTGTTGAAAGTAGATTTGATATACATAGGACCAGAAAATTTTGTAGTTGCAGGTGTGTGTGTGTGCACTTTTCAGCCCAGAAATGTTACAGGCTGGGGCAGTGAAGGGGTTAAAGAAGCGCCAATGCAAAGAAGCATCACTGGCCTGCAGCAGAAAGGAAGGTTCCTGGGGGTGGAGGTGGGGGGGGGGGGGGGGGGAATCTTACCAAGCAAGGTGACAAACTTTATTGTCTGTTGACCTCATCAGTGATGAATTGTAATTGTTGACTGAAGATTCTAAAGTAAAATAAGAATGTATCATTAGAATGTTTGCTGTGTGTGTAGTAACTGTGCTTGCTGAGTAAAGTTTCTGAGCGGAAGTAAAATACCTACCATTAGAGTGCTTGCTGCATGTATTGGAATTGTACTTGGCTGAGTGAAGGGTCTGAGACAGAAACAACAGCTGCTAGAGTGTCTGTCATAAGAATGATAGGTGTATGTTGTAGTGAAACAGTATTTTGCAAGTCTCTCGTTCAGGAAACACACTTTGTTGTCTGTGGAAACATCAGTGATGAACTGTGCTTGTTCAGCGAAGAGATAGCCATGAAAGCAAGTCATTAGAGCACTTGGTATATATATATATATATATGTTTGGGGATTGCACTAGCTGGGTATATGTTTAGCACTTAACACTTGATGATTGAAGCTGCTGAGACAAAAGTAAAAGTGTATCATAAATGTGATTGATGTATGGTTTGGAACTGCACTTGCTGAGTGAACCTTTTTGTGACCGAAGTAAAAACAAAAGGTAAGATTGAGAGTGGTTGGGGCTTGTGGTAAAAACGTCAACAAACAGCAGTTTGCAGGTCCCATGCCCAGACACATTTCGGGGTCAGTTCCGTGACTGTGACTACCCCGGGGAAGACCTGGGTGCCAAGTACGCAGCAGAGGTGGACAGCATCATCGGGGACATCCAGAAGAAGGGCAAAGACGTGTGCTGCTTCATCGCAGAGTCCATGCAGAGTTGTGGGGGCCAGATCATTTACCCTGAGGGATATCTACAGCGAGTGTATGAGTAAGTCCAGTGTGTGTGTGTGTGTGGCAGGCAATGTTTAGTTTTCTGTCTGTGTGTAATCACCATTGTTCCATCAGTTGAACGTGAAAGCAGAGTTCAGTTCAACTCAGTTCAAGATGGTGTCTGTGCTCTTGGAAATGCCCATAAATGCTCCATCCCATCTGTCAGAAATTTAGCTAACATTGCTTTTGAAACATTGAAACAAGCGTATGACAAAAAGCACCCAATCAGAATCACTCTTCGACGTAGATGCAGACTCAACACTGCAAGTGCAGTGTCCTAAACGTACACCAATCGTTTTTATGATACACTGTTGCAGCTGATGCTGAAATTAAGGTCCAATTCTGAGAACCCAGAGGTATGGAATGTTTTCTCTTTTCAATCCTAGAGGTCAGAATATAGCGTAATGCTTCACCTACTGCCAGGAATTCAGCCTTTACTGATCTCTGCCTTACTGGCTCATTCTACTACATTTTTATAATCCTCTTCAATGATGTGTGACATGTAAAGAGAATTAGACTTTTTGTTGTGGCCTGATGACTTAGAGTTTCACCCTGATGTGATCTTCATGGTTGACTGGACATTTTAATCAAGAATCAATTAATAAACTTAGTCTTCTTCCTTTAGGAGTAGCTATACACTCATCAGTTTGATTCTTCTGCTATTCTGTGCATTATCTGTGTTTCCATGCCACCAGCTGTTAGACCTTCACTGATTAAATGGTGGGCATGGTTTTTTTTAATGTGTGCAACAATTTGAGTGCATGCTGTGCGCAACAACCTTAGAGCTTGCCCAAGCAGCCAAAGGTAAAACAGGCACTGATGAGTCTGCAAAAGCGTTGACTCAGAAGAACTGAAGACGGTCCTTCACCCTGTCTCAACCAGGACTCAAACCCATAGTAGCTGCTTTCACAGGATCACTAATGATTTCGGAACTGCACACATCTGATTCATTTACATTGGTATTCAGATGATAGCCATAAAAATATAAATAAGGGGTGGGGGTCAACGTTGTAAAGCAGAACTAAAAGAGATTTGACCCAGCTACCGTTGGCTTTCTAAACAGGTCTGTGCATGCAGCAGGAGGTGTGTGTATTGCTGACGAGGTGCAGGTGGGCTTTGGACGCGTTGGCACACACATGTGGGCATTTCAGGTTGATGGTAAGTCTTTTTGGGTACTGATGATCTGCTGCAGTTGCTGGAGTTAGTGGAGATAATGAAAGTTATAACCCATTTTTGGGGTGCTTCACTGTATGCACAAAGCGAAAACAGTAACTTCCTTGTCCTCGGCTGGCCCAGTTAGATGCCACTAGTATTAACATTGTCGTATTTCATGATCAAATTCGCAACACATGAACACAGCTGTCTTGGCTCCAAACATTGTCTTGAGCAAATTTCTTATGTTGAAGGATTTTTAAATAACATGCTACAGTACCACAGGCACTTTAAAAAAAAAAGGCATGCGACATGATAAAATGTGCAATCAATAAAAAGAAAATCATCTCACGATGTATTAATTTATACACAGTCAGTTATCATTCAATTGGCAGAAGTTTGAAATGTTCTCTTTCATTGTTTCATTGTGGCCCCCCCCCCCCCCCCCCTCCAACCACCACCATCACCGATGAGGAACCTGACACATATTTTAGCGATTGATCAGCTTGTGTCAGACATAGATGCACAGTTGCATTGAATATCAGGACCAGCATTGTTGGACCTGTGTTGCTTGCTGGTGTTTCAGGGGTGGTGCCAGACATAGTCACCATCGGTAAACCCATGGGCAACGGACACCCTGTTGCTGCTGTGGTTACCACACCTGAAATCGCCGCCAGTTTCCAGGCCTGTGGTGTCGAGTACTTCAACACTGTAAGAACACTAGTGTAAAAACTTACTGACTTGGATTCTGAGTTCCTTGATCCTAAAAATATTTGGTGTCTGCTGTGTTTGTGCTGCACTGTTCGTTCATTGTTTATTGGACTTTAATAAAATACAGTATGACTTTATCGTCCCCGTGAGGAAATTCCTTTGGTGGCAGTAGAACAAACAGTAGAACATAGTAAAACATAAAACGTCACGTGTATTACAGGAAATGACACAACATCAATTACACACCAAAAAGGAGTTCTTTAAAAGTCAGTTACTTACACAGCCTGGGCTGTTTTCATGGATCAAGACAAACAGTCCGGCTGATTTCAATGCATTCAAGGCTCAGAAAAAGATCACCCCTGTGATCGCAGCATTTTCACCCAGAACACTAATTAATAATAATAATGTACATTTAGCATGCGTTCATCAATACCCTGGGCGCTCACATGATAAATATTAACCTAAATATGTTTTATACACATGTAGAGCAGTCCTACCAAAACAGTTTACATAAGGTATTCTACAGAAACACACACACACACACACACACACACACACACACACACACACACACACACACACCACACACACACACACACACACACGCACTACATCTAATTATCACCAGGTCATTTGACGCTCTCTCCCAGCAGCCGCGAACTGGTACTTGAGTGACACGTCACTTGATGTGGAAAGCTCCCAATGACTTAATGGTAACTTGAGAAAATAAAATGCAAATTTTGTTGTAAACACCTTTTTCCATGCAGCAAACAGCCAAACTGATGGTTATTTTATGTGGAATGTTGCCCCAAGTACTGGGATTCCCACTTCCCACTGTATAGTGAAGAAGAAGGAAATGATAAGAGAAATGAAATTATGAACCTTATTGTTATTGTATCATGGTGTGTTTTTTAAATTTTAAATAATTAAATCACGAACCTGATGTGTGATATGACATTACAGCACATACATTATTTCATCTTACAGCATGGGCATTACTTCGTGCTGTATTTGAGTGAATTGACGAGTCTTGACTGTTTAACCATTACCCTGTCATCATGACTACAGAGTAGTATTTCCTGTTGCCGCAAAACCAGGTAGCAAATTCAGAATGTGTTGGGCACTTTACCTGTGACTGTGTTGTTTTTCTGTAACACTGTTTTCTAACCCTGTGTGACTTGTTTTTTCAGTATGGTTGTAACCCTGTGTGACTCTTGTTTTTCAGTATGGTGGTAACCCTGTGTGGCTCTTGTTTTTCAGTATGGTGGTAACCCTGTGTGACTCTTGTTTTTTCAGTATGGTGGGAACCCTGTGTGTCTCTTGTTTTTCAGTATGGTGGTAACCCTGTGCGGCTCTTGTTTTTCAGTATGGTGGTAACCCTGTGTGTCTCTTGTTTTTCAGTATGATTGTAACCCTGTGAGTCTCTTGTTTTTCAGTATGGTTTTAACCCTGTGTGACTCTTGTTTTTCAGTATGGTGGTAACCCTGTGTGACTCATGTTTTTCAGTATGGTGGTAACCCTGTGTGACACTTTTTTTGAGTTTGGTGGTAACCCTGTGTGTCTCTTGTTTTTCAGTTTGGTGGTAACTGTGTGTCTCTTGTTTTTCAGTATGGTGGTAACCCTGTGTGACTCATGTTCTTCAGTATGGTGGTAACCCTGTGTGACTCATGTTCTTCAGTATGGTGGTAACCCTGTGTGCCTCTTGTTTTTTTGGTTGACTGGGTGTAAAACACCAAATTACTTACTTACTCTTGTTTTTTCAGTATGGTGGTAACCCTGTGTGACACTTGTTTTTCAGTATGGTTGTAACCCTGTGTGACACTTGTTTTTCAGTATGGTTGTAACCCTGTGTGACTGTTGTTTTTCAGTATGGCTGTAACCCTGTGTGTCTCTTGTTTTTCAGTATGGTGGTAACCCTGTGTGACTCTTGTTTTTCAGTATGGTGGTAACCCAGTGTCCTGCGCTATCAGTCTAGCAGTGTTGGATGTGCTGGAAGAGGAAGGCTTGTTGCAACACGCTGAAGATGTTGGAGGCTACCTGAGAGACGAGGCCATAAAGTTGATGGAAACACACCCCATTGTTGGAGATGTCAGGTATGGCTGTCTCTGTGTCTTGCGGTTTGATGTTCAGTATGACTGTTATTCTCTTCATCAGCTCTCATGGTGAAATTGTGTTCATTCAACCAGCCGTGATGAAAACCTTATCATTCGCTTAAAGGAAAACAACCCAAGACATAAACTGGTCTCAAAAAATATAAAATCTACAATTTTTTTCATCTGTACGTTTCATTTGGTGGTTCTGTTAATATGTTTATTGAAGAAGTACCCAGTTTGGCTTGAAATTTTACCTCCAGGCATGCCCATGTTCATTCATTCTTTACCAGTCAAGAGCTAAAATAGATTGGATGATGCCTTGGATACTTTTGCCACACATTCCAGCCTTGTTTATGACATCACTGATACAGACTGCTAGGCACAAAATGGCAGCATTCATGGTCATGTTTTTGCAACATTAAAATGATACATTTTAACAAATAGGACAAGAAAATCAAATGAAAAGCATTTGTCTGTTGTTGTTTTAATTCCATTTCTACCCATAGAGCCCGTGATGCTTTTGCGGCTCATTTTCCATTTAACAGACAATTCTGTTTCACACCTCTTCCCCTTCCTGCTTCTTCTGTTTCTGTTGTAGATGTGTCTCGTGCTGAATGTTTTTGTCATGACTTGCCAGGGGTCACAAACACTTTTCAGAACCTGAGTACAGCAGAGGCAGTGTCTTAAAATAAAAATTGATACAACCAAACGTAACGCTAAACACGCTGACAGCGATTTTTTTAAAGAACAATCCTGCACTTACCTAGTTCTAATTCGGCTTCTCGTACTTCCTGCAGAAATCAGAGCATGCCCGACAGAGAACAGCACTTCTTTCAGTATCGTCAAGCTTGGGACCTTCCATGGCAGTCAGCGTTTTTCGCCAGTGCCTGACTAGATCCCAGCCTTTTTGCTGGTACTCACAGATTCCTGGCTGGTTTATTTACCTTCTTGAGTAGGCAGCCTACTGTCAACGGCACAGGGCCAGTGGAAGGAACTGGTGTAGCAGTACTAGAACTATCATCAAAAGTACCAAAAAAACTAGTCAGAGTTTTCTGCATTGTCTTTCTTGGCATGATGCTGAGCTACGGAATGTGATTGGGCCTGCATGGAAATGAATGGCAGGAAACTAGTAATGTGGCCAGAAACTGACATAGATGGTAAACTACCACTGACCTTGTTCAGTGTCACCCACCCTGGCCTGGCAGCTGTCAGAGTTGATATGTTCTAACAGCTGACTTCACACACTCTGACATCAGAGAGACAGAGACTGAGTGTGAGAGAGAGAGACTGCTTAAAGCCTCTAATTAAAATTCATTCTGTCATACAGATCTGGACTTTTTTGTGTATATTAAACATGTAGGGTTTGAGCAATTGTGTGACAGGGATTATTTTATGTTAAAACGCATATTTTCTGCACATTTGTGACTCCTGACTTGCATAGTGACTGATAATTACATCACTGTATTTCAGGGGCCGGGGCTTGTTTGTCGGCATTGACCTTGTGAAGGACCGTGAGTCAAGAGAACCACACACGCCAGCTGCTACCTACACTGTCACAAAGTGTGTATTGTTCCACTACAGTCTTCAGTTTTACACATTGCTCTTCACCATTTTTGCTTCAGCCTCTCTCTTTTTTTCTTCTCCATGCTCTTTCTGTATTAGTCCACTCTGTTGCAGTATTGATGCAAAAATATTGTTTCAGTCATGAAGTGTAATTGAATTTTGATGTTTTTAAAGAGACACAGAAAAGCATCTAGTGGTAAACTGTTCTCCATAGCTCTGAAGGATTTTGTCACCCCACAGTTGACCATCACAGTGGCTACCGCTAACTCATTTCTGTTTGCGGCAGGATGAAGGAGCAGCGCATCTTGCTGAGCCAGGATGGGCCCCACAGCAACATCATCAAGTTCAAACCCCCCATGTGCTTTAGTCGTGATGATGTCGACTCAGTCATAGGCAAACTGGATGTCATCTTCTCAGACATAGAGAGCGGCAAGGCTGACCTGTCCACCTGGAAAAGTACCAGCAACTGTGTGGACCTGAAGATTCCCGCCAATGGGCATGACAGAGAGGGTGAAGGGGAGCCTTCTCCGAAGCGCGCCAAGATGGTGGGCGGTGGCATCAACACCAGTTGTGTTACACTTGGTGACGAGGCTGACCTTAACGGTCACAATGATACAGAGATCTTATGATGCCCCAGACTTGTTAACATGGGGAACATGGAAATAGAACACCTTACTTCTAGATGACCTTTGTATTAGTGACACCTGTTGCCATAGCACATCATTTTCATCTCCAATATCTCAGTCAGGCTGAGATAGGGTGAGGGAGCCAGGGGGATGGAGCCGGGGTGGGGGGGCATGGAAATAATTCAGTTTTTCCACAGGGAGTGTGATGGGAGGCAACTGGTGTCTTTTAGGTGTGTTCACATTTTATTGTTTTAACGGTGATGTATATTTTGGGTTGCACTGCAAAGTGCTTCAGGTCAATGTAGTTGAGCATAACATTATAGAAACATTGTGTATTATTGTCATTAACTTGGTTTTTGTTGGTGTCACAGGCATGACTGTCTTGCAAAGGATGTGGTGAGACAGTCTTGCACCATTGTTTCAGAAGCACAGCTGTTGTATGAAGTTTAAAAGCTGGACTGTTACATGGGGAGTTTCATACCGAGGCTCACCTGTTTTTATGCACACATCACCTTCTGACTCATTCATCCGGTCTTGAAACTGCTGGCATGTCAGTCTTAATGCATTCGATGATCAACACAACTGACTTGGGTGCACAGTTGTTTGCCTCCACAAACTGATGTGATCATCACCTTAAAATGTCTTGTTGTTTCATTGTTAATGTTGTTTGCAGCTGGTCACCAAACACTGTAGTTGTTTAATTGTTAATATTGTTTGCAGCTGGTCACCAAACACACAGTGTTTGTAAAGTGTTTGTGTTAACCCTGCTGGCCACAGTGTGTCTTACCATGGACAAGAAATGTCATCAAAGATATTATACACCAAGATAGTGCACATGCACAGCCTTTTGGCCTGCTACAACAACAACAAAATTATCAAAAATATTATATACCAAGATAGTGCAGTCTTTCCTATAACCTGCTACAAAAAAGTGAGGACAGATTTCCCTTGAATATAACTGGCTCCACTGCCTGTTTCTTCTTCACTGGCAGCAGCCAGAACGTTACGTACACCACAAAGTGCTGTCAGAAAGAAGAGTTACAAAGGCTGAACTTTTCTGTGCTGTCTTCACGTTTGGGTGGGGATTGTGCTATCTCAGAGTGCATCTTTGGTGCTATTGCACACATCTTGGTTAACTACCTCTGGTCAGCTCTGTGTTAGTTTCTGCTCCCACAGGAAATGAAATATGGCAAATTGTTTAACAATTGTTTAAGTGATTCTTTGGTCATCAAAAAATCTTTTTTTCATCTAGTGGCACCAACATGTAGTTTGCAGAACTCTTTCATCGTCCTCTTATATATTTGTATGCAGTGACCACAGTCAATAAGAACGTGCGTAACATACATCAACACTTTGTTCAGTGTATGTGTCCTCCCTCCAGTATGAAAGCTAAGAAATCTTGTTGGAAGTGAGATTTGAAGTTGCACAAGTGTATTTCACACAACATCGCTTCTTGCTTCCACTGCCACATGTGCCAGTTGGAATTCAGAATGCCGCTGCCACCAGTGAAAAAACAGAAGGCCCCGGCCTGCATAAGGGAAATACAGGTTCACAAACTCTGGACTAAGGTTTACTCCCAAGAGGGATTGACAGCCATATATATATATTATATATGTTCTTCATTACTATATTTTCCAGAGAAATACCTTTCCCCCTCCACCCCTTCAACTTCGAAACCCAAGTCCATGTGCGTGTTCATTACATATAGATATCCGAACAGTATTTTCTGCTCCTAGGACTTCATTTTGCTTTGTTTCTTAAAAATGTTTGCCCTGTAAGTGCAAGTATATTGTATCATTGTGATTTTACCCTTTTTTCTTCTTCTTTTTTAATGTTTTTTATAGACCTCTTCTTCAAGTATTGAAAGTCAGTATTGATAAAACACAATTCTTCTAGTTGATGTTCCATTTTAAATGATGAAATTTTACAAGTGGATTTGAGTATTTACAGGTGGATTTGAGATGTCACTCGAAATTTACTGTATATCCGTTTTCCTGGTGGCCAAGACGCTGTTCATCTGTGGCTTGAATTTTATTATTACTGCACCAGGACATTTGTGCAATTGTTTGCATGTTTACGATGTTGTTAGAACTGCTGTTTGAAGTGATGTGAAACAGTTGTTATCCATTTTTATTTTGTGTTTTGTCTGGTAGTTTTTATTTATGTAATTGTATATTATATATGTGAAACTGTTAGAAGTTATTCACCCTCACCCACCTTTTTGTTTTTGTTTTTCTTTCTTTCAACAATGCATCAGTTTGACTGTGGATTTTTTCTTAAGTTGTGCATCATACACAACTTGAGAAGAAAAAAATACAGTGTATATATATATATATATATATATATATATATATATATATATATATATATATATATATATAAGCTGACTTGTTTTATATATATATATATAGACCTATAATATATGCAAGGGGAGATAATGTTTGCTTCAATACCAGTGACTCTTAACACTGAACTTGTTTCTTTGAGATCATACTCTTGCTTCTATGATAACACACAGAGATGCACATATGCTGACAGGCATGTGTTACATGTGTCCAGCAGTTTGATTGGTGTAGATTCACTCAGTGTATTTACTGTCTGTAGGCTGCTGGTGGTTGATGATGTAGGGCTTAAAGTCCTCAGATGTCAGGGACAATGCTGTACCAAAACAGGACAGAAATTGGACTGGTGTCATGTTTGACATAATTATGTGGAATTTGCCCGTGTGATGATAAAAAATTTGTTGGACTGAATCTCTATACTAGATTCTATTAAAAACTTCTGTAACTCCACTTCTGCCTGGTTGTTTTTGTTGTTGTTGTTTTGTTTTTCGTTGCATCATTCTGCCAGTCACACTGGACAATGTAAATAAGTCCAAAAAGTAATTCAACAGTTCGCAAAACAAGAGGGGAAGACCCCCAATTTGGGTTTCTGTATTACACATAAAATGTATTCTAATCCATGAACAAAACACACACATCCAGTCAGTTTGCTTTTCAATGTAATCATTTTATTGGCTTCTTTCATACTACAAAATGTATTGACTAGCTTTTCTTGCATCAAAAAGAATTCACATACACATGCACAATGTGCACACAAACACATTTAAATTTACAAATCTTTTCAGCCTTCAAATGCAGATAATGTTTGCAGCTGCTACCAATGTCAAGTGCATATTTTGAAAAACATATTGGTTATGTCTTGCCACCGTGAGAGGAAAACGAATACCAACTGGTCATTTGTATGAAGCAGGTTCTCAGAGAAAATCAAAAAAGACATAAAGTGCCTGGTTCTTTGCAAATACTCTGTGTATGAAGCATTTCTCTCATCAAGGTCTCCATCAGGGGTTTTACTGGCTCCTGCATAGGGGTGGTCTCAGAGAAAATAAGGCATAAAATGCCTGATTCTTTGCAATACCCTGTGTATGAAGCTTGTTGTACTGGGCTGGACCTGTGTATGAAGCATGTCTCAGAGAAAATAAGGCATGAAATGCCTGATTCTTTGCAATACCCTGTGCATGAAGCTTGTATTGGACCGGACCTGAGTATGAAGCATACGTCTCAGAGAAAATAAGGCATGAAATGCCTGATTCTCTGTGTATGAAGCTTGTTGTACTGGACCGGACCTGTGTATGAAGCATACGTCTCAGAGAAAATAAGGCATGAAATGCCTGATTTTTTGCAATACCCTGTGTATGAAGCTTGTTGTACTGGACCGGACCTGAGTATGAAGCATATGTCTCAGAGAAAATAAGGCATGAAATGCCTGATTCTTTGCAATACCCTGTGCATGAAGCTTGTTGTATTGGACTGCCCTGCCTCTTATGGACACCATCTCGTGACTATTGCCCTCCACAATTAGCGTGTCAGCAATGACGTCACTGCCTGCCTCAAAACGCAATTATTCTGTGCCAATATGTATGATGAGCAAATAAAGTTAAAGGCGGCTAGCCCCTAATCTCAATTTGCTAAGGACTCCTAAGTCCAGTTCTCCTTCCACGTGCACGAGTCATCAATAGCCTCAAAAATAGCTATTGGCTCGTGTTCATTTCTGATCTGAAAAGTCTTTTGTTTCACCAAAAGTGACATAAACTTGAAAGTGATTAGACACTGCATGACAAAGCCTTGCCAGTTTCAAGTTCAGTTTGCTTTGATTGCAGCAGATGTTAGTGACCCTTTCCCATCTGAGATTTTCCCCGTCACCTCTTCACCGCCTGTGTTGATTAATGCCATACAAGTGTGCTCATCTTCTCCTCAGTACTGGCTTCTGTCAGTAAGGGCAGCATCAGAGCCACCATTTTTGTGTGGCGTTTAGGCTGCTTGAACACAGAAAATTTAGTCATAGCTTTAAACACATTTAGGCCCGTGGGACTGTCCTGTTTGCACTTCTCACATGCCAACTTTTTCAGCGTCATCACTGTTTAGAAAATAAACATGATTAGAGGGGCTGTTTGCTCTTCATACATACGGGCCCTTGTAGTGACCGCGCAGCATTAGGTGCGGTGGCACCGCTCTTTTAACAACACCATAAAGGTCAAGCAGAAGGGGTCTTAGAGGAGGGCTGGTCCTTGAGCAGTGGTTCATTTACATGGCGGCACGAACTGGAAAGGTTTCACAGTAAAAAATAAAAAAAAGAGGTTTGAAACGAGGGGCGGTTCTTACTCCAAATTCATTTACACAGCAGTGTGAATGGAGGTTTCAGGGGGGACAAGTGATCTTGAAAGAGGAGTGGTCTCTCATTAGAGTGGTCCTTCAACAGGGTTTTTAATGGTGTCTGTACAGGGGTGGTCTCTCATCAGGGGTTTTAACTGGCTCCTATACAGGGGTGGTCTCTCATCAGGGGTTATACTGGCTCCTACACAGGGATGGTCTCTTCCTTCGGGGTGGTCTCTCGTCAGGGGTTTCACTGGCTCCTATACAGGGGTGGTCTCTCGTCAGGGTGGTCTCTCACCAGGGTTTTTACTGGCTCCTACACAGGGATGTCTCTCGAGGTTTTCACAGGCTCCTGCACAGGGGTGGTCTTTCATTGGGGTGGTCTCCTCTATCAGGGGTTTTACTGGCTCCTACACAGGGGTGGTCTCTCATCAGGGTTGTCTCTCAGGGGGTTTACTGGCTCCTGCACAGGGGCGGTCTTTCATTGGGGCGGTCTCCTCCATCAGGGGTTTTACCGGCCCCTGCACAGGGGTGGTCTCTCATCAGGGTGGTCCTCCATCAGGGTTTTTACTGGCTCCTGCACATGGGTGGTCTCCTCCATCAGGTATTTTACTGGCTCGTGCACAGGGGTGGTCTTTCATTGGGGTGGTCTCTCATCAGGGTCGTCCTCCATCTTGTACAGGGGTGATGTTTTACTGGCTCCAGTGCAAGGGTGGTTTCTCATCTGGGACTTTACTGGCTCCTGTGCAGGGGTGGTTTCACACCTGGGTCGTCTTTCATGGTTTTTTTTACTGGCCCCTGTGTTGGCTTCCTCTATCTCCATCCTTGTAAAACATCAGTCAACCACTAGTATTCTCTGAGACATCTTGGTGTTAACCTCTGCTGTACATCACCTTATAACTCGCGCGCCACACTTTGACTGCACACATGGTTTTTTATACAGGCATTTCAGTAAATGTACTTTCCTGCACATCATGAGTGTGCCCACACCCATTCTTTTATGCCAGAATTTCAAAATAGCATGGGTGTAGTCGCACTAATGTTATACAGCATGCAAGATAACAATGCTGCCTTTTGAAAAGGTATGGGTGACTCCACACCCACACCATAGAGCATGTAAGGTTTCCAGTCTAAATAGTATGTGTGTGCTCACACCCATGGCATACAGCAAGCAAAATTCCCTCTCTAAGTTGCGGGTGTCCTCACACCCACAACATACAGCCTGGCATACTACAACTTCGTTGTTTACTTACTTTTTGATGGATTAATAAAAGCACGCCACTTGTTTTTTTATTGAACACATGCGATGATGCTTAGTTGACAAAGCCATGAAGCTCCATGAAAATAGTGTGAAAACTGAACAAGCTGTGACCATGTACACAAAAGTAAGGATGATTTTTACCCATGACATTTACAGTGTGAAAACTGAACAAGTTGTGACCATGTACATGAAAGTATCGGTGGTTCTTACCCATGTTTATAGTGTGAAAACTGAACAAGTTATGACAATGTACATGAAAGTATGGGTGATTCTTGCCCATATTTATAGTGTGAAAACTGAACAAGTTATGACAATGTACATGAAAGTATGGGTGATTTTTACCCATTATGTTTATAGTGTGAAAACTGAACAAGTTATGACCATGACTGGGTGACTTTTACCCATGACAGTTATAATGTGAAAAACTGAACAAGTTATGACCATATACATAAAATTAGGGTTGATTTTTACCCCTGATGTTCTTAGTGTGAAAACTGAACAAGTTGTGATCATGTACATGAAAGTAGGGGTGACTTTTACCCCTAACATTCTTAGTGTGAAAACTGAACAAGTTATGACCATGTACATGAAAGTATGGGCGATTTTTACCCATAATGTTCGGCGAGGGTTAAACAAATCTCATGAACATTTCTAACAAAGAAATAACAAAGAAACAAACCAAACAAGTCTCACAAACATTTCTATCAAAGAGATAACAAAGAAACAAACTAAACAAGTCTTGCAAACATTTCTAACAAAGAGATAACAAAGAAACTAAACAAGTCTCACAAATGTTTCTGACAAAAAAGCGGTAAGAAAGAAACGAACTAAACAAGTCTCACAAATGTTTCTAACAAAGAGATAACAAAGAAACACAAACTCAACAAGTCTCACAAACGTTTCTGACAAAGAAGTAACAAAGAAACGTTTCCAACAAAGAGGTATCAAAGAAACAAACTGTCACGTCTGTACAGCCAGCTGCCTTCCCTTGCAGCCCCTGTGAAAAAACTGCCACTGGGTATGGTCTAGTCTGCTGCAGCAGATGATGCTCCACAGAACAGTAACTGGGATCCAAGCTGGTTCCAACCAACAGCGTCCACAGACGGAAGCTGCCAACGTGACTGAAGCATGTTCGGGCAACCAGTTTTACACCACCTTGTGCTCAGATATCACAAGACTGTACCTGGACCAGGGCAGTTTTGTGGGAACAATTGCTGAGCTGCCTTCTACCGACTTTGAATAGGGTGTCTCCGTTTTATTTTTGTGCCAGTTTGTTTTTGTTACCTCAAACTCTGTCCCCTGCTTGCACTTACCTGCGCCCCGTTTTCAATTTCTACTAAAACAAAACTGAGCATGAGATTTAGAATGCTGGCTAGTTGCTGGCATTTCAGAACAGACGGCACAAAAAGGCACGGGCCAGAAATGCACGGACGGTAGCCATGGTTACAATGATTGCCTTGGAAGAATGATTGAATACTGCTAGAGAGAGAGAAATTCCAGGCAAAATAACTGACACAGAAGATAATTTTCACAATGTCCAAGTCCAAGCCTTATAATTGGATATGGCATTAGGCTTATTCATTTCAAATCTCAGCAAAGAGAACAAGAAGCAGATGAAAACTTATATCATGACGGGTCTCTTATAAGAATACAGATACAGGATATGGAATATGGCAAGCAATACAAGGCTTTGCTAAATAAGTTGATGCATGCGACTGTACACAGGCTCTCCACTCCAAGTCTTCTCAGTAGACTTGCTCAGTTGATCTCATCAAAATATCGTGCACCTGAAGCAAAACGAATGAGAGCAACATTTGACATCACAACAAGGAGCATTGTTTCACTTTCAGCAGCCCAGATCACTGAAGAAATATGATTTTTTTTAAAGGATCATTTTTGTCACCCACATCTCAAATGGTTGTGTCTTTCAGCTGGACAAGCGATGGTGGTGAAAGAGTTCATCACTGCTGTGAAGGTGGTAGGTCTGCTTGTGCTTCAGTGCGACTGTTTCTAACAGCCAAATTACCAGAATTTATGAGGTGGTGAAGTGATGCTTTATGTCCTCAGATGTCAGTTGACATATTAGGGACAAGTTGTGACCAATGCCGAAGCACGGTGCAATAAATCTTTACGTCCACGGAAACCAGAAGGCTCGTTAGGACGGACAGTCCAGGACGTCCACCTCGACTCTCACACAGCTCCTGAACCATGAATTTATGAGACAGTCAACTGTGACTTTCAGTCAAAAGACCAAGCAAACAGTTTACCTAGAACTGCAAACATTGTTTGAAGAATATCACAATTATTTTAGTCCTCCCTCCTTCCCTAACTGTTGATAGTTTAATACTTCCCCTGTCCCTGTTAAATGTTTGCACCCCCCACTCCCCACCTTCATCCCCACTGATTGTTAATGGTCTTAATACTTACTTGCACATGAGGTGGAGCAGTTAAAGCATACAGCACAGCATCCGCAACATCTTTTGCCTCCAGGAACTGAAACAAAATATGTTCACTGAACTCTCTACATAATTTTAGCGCCCCCCCCCCCCCCCCCCCCCCCCATACAATGAAACTCAACTGCCCATGAAATGACTTTAAAAATCTTCCTCTACATGTGAGGCTTTGTGCCAACCTAGAGATTTCTCCAAAGTCAAATTCTGTGCACACTCTACAAAAGACCTTCAGATGAGGCTATAAACCGAGGTCCTCCATGTGCATGCGCATGCAAAAAGATCATGTACACACGCTAAAGAAACTGTAGTCCATGTTTGGTGCATTAAGGAAACATTAAAACAGCCCAGCCTGCACAAAAATTATTAGAATCTTCAGAGTGTTGACATTTGACACAGTATGGAAGAAGAACATGGACACTGTTGTTGTTGTTGTTGTTGTTCACGCAGGTTTGCAATTTTTCATTGCAAGAAAAGATCTTTCAAGGGGTACCAAAGTGAAAAAGCATTAAGGGCCCCATCAACAGGAATGATTTTTTTTTAAACAGTCCCACCACTAGAAATGGATCTTTTCTTAAAAAACAACTTCTAAGTGAGCAGAGATAAACAACATATACATTTATTTTTAAAAAGTAAAGAAAGGTCAGTAGAGAAAATACGTGCATAGCATGATCAACACGGAAAGAGCAATATGATAATCGACAAACACAGACTGCAGCATCTCTAGGTGTAACGCAGAAACAGCTGGCATACCTTGGATGAGGAAAGAAACTGCTCTGCCTTGTTGGAATCTTTGTACATTCTACTGAAGAAATCTGTCTCCACCACAGCTGGACTTATGGCCTGTGAAACAAATACGTAAAAGAATTTTTTTTTAATTAGTTAATGGAATGAATTAATTGAATTAGTTTTTTTTTTTAAATGACTACTGTCAATCTCTAGGGGCAAGTAACTGTACTTGAAGGCTACCCTGGTGACTTCATTTCTACACAGTGAGGCAGACGAAAATTCAAAGGCACTGCCAACCTTGTTGATCCCATGATCAAACGTAACAAGAATTCAATTCTTCTGGCCTGTGCTGGTCGTCCACATCCCCATGCAACAATCACAAGTACAAATGTCTAAAAACAAGTCTTCAAGGGACAAATGAACATGTGTCTCTTCTTGCAGTGTTGTGTTTTTCTCTTCTGTCACTCTGCCAAG
This sequence comes from Alviniconcha marisindica, assembly GCA_018857735.1. Taxonomy (NCBI): domain Eukaryota; kingdom Metazoa; phylum Mollusca; class Gastropoda; family Provannidae; genus Alviniconcha; species Alviniconcha marisindica. Next base: position 559,213 of record JABMCL010001124.1, on the reverse strand, counting down.
ACCCCTCAAATCTGTGTACATGCTGCCACAGGAACCGTGGGGCACACTGACTTGCACGTCCTGATAAATATGCAGAAAAACAGTTGCACTTACAAATTCTTACCCACCTCTGGAGTTCTAGCAGAGAAACAAAAATAGTACCAAAACAAAAAATAACCAAAACCCTGCCAAGATGCCCAACCATTCTTTTGGGAGCATGGAGTGTCAAGCAAAGTTAACAAATTGACCCAGTCACTGACACTGCTTATGAATTAAAGAGCACAGTGAAAGCAAAGAGAGGTGTAAAGAGAGGATGCACTCAGCAACCTTCCTTGAAAGGACCATCATCAATGAGACCACTACTGAAACTGTTTCAAACTCCCTTGAATGGACCATCATCAATGAGACCACTACTGAAACTGTTTCAAACTCCCCTGAATGGACCATCATCAATGAGACCACTACTGAAACTGTTTCAAACTCCCCTGAATGGACCATCATCAATGAGACCACTACTGAAACTGTTTGAAACTCCCCTGAATGGACCATCATCAATGACACCACTACTGAAACTGTTTCAAACTCCCTTGAATGGACCATCATCAATGAGACCACTACTGAAACTGTTTCAAACTCCTTTGAATGGACCATCATCAATGAGACCAATAATAAAACTGTTTCAAAGGCATAAACACTGGGGACATTTCTGAGAGATGGAATTGGAGCACATAACTATGGACTTCCAAGGATGAGCAAATAAGATAAGATTGTTTATTGTCCATGCTAAAACATGTCGTACACAGAAATTTGTCTCTTGTTTGGACATTATGTAACATTAAACTCTAACACAAACGCCCTCAAGCACGCATGCACACACACGCGTGCACACACACACACACACAAGTACAGTCTCAAACTGAACTGAAGTGAAAGCATTCCTTCACCGTGACTCTTGTGTGTGTCTTCTTCTCCCTCAGCTCATTGCGGATTCCTTCCGTCAGTGCAGTGATCATGTACTTGGTGGCCCCGTAGAAGTGGACGTTTTTGATGGGAAGCACCCTGTGACCTGACATACTGTGGAGAAAAAAGAAAGGAACAATAACTGCATTTCTGTCTGTCCGGAGTCAGTGTCTGCAAACAGTCAGTTGCAGTCAGCCTCAGATTTTCTACATGCCTGTAAGAATTAAACACCATCACCACAAACTGATTCCATTTTGTCATAACCGTTGTATTTTCTTTTAATCCGGGAACCAATTCCAAGCAGGCACACAAGGAAGACTACAAGTGAATAGTTATTATTAGGTATAATAAATATACTTGTAGAGCAAAAAGATATGTCCATCATCCACCCCTTGCTCTTAATCCGGGGACCAATTCCAAGCGGGCACACAAGGAAGACTACAAGTGAATAGTTATTACTGGGTATAATAAATATACCTGTTGAGCAAAAAGATATGTCCGTCATCCACCCCTTGCTCTTCCATGACACGGACAGCCTCCCTAGTGCAGGTAAGTACGCCAAGGACATTCACCTGTGCAGTATAAACAACATATTTTTTAACTTTGCCTCTAAACTCCTTATCAGCCATGCATGCAGGAAAAAATAAATATCTGTAGCAAATTAGGAAGTAATTGGAATTTAATTACAGGCACTGGGTCAGCACAGTACAATCAAACTCTGTCATGAGCAAACGGACATTTAAAAACTGTCTCTTCAGTCAAATCTGCCAAATTAATCTATAGACTAAATATAAAACAAAACATCCATGTATAAACAAACATCAAACAAATTTTCAAAGGGTTAGTCCCTTGAATGCTGTCCTTCTTTCAAAGGGGTTCAGTACTGCCCTTTCTTTAACAACCAAGTATGACTGGGTTCAATATTACTCTTGTTTCAAAAATCAAGCAAGGCTGGGATCAATACTCGGTAGTTGATCGGTTTGTTTGTTTATTCTTGTGCACCATTGCCCTTGAAAACGAATGCTGCGCTTTAGCTTAAAATGTATCTTTTGTGAATGCATCATCATACGCAACTTTTATGACGTAAGTTTTTTACGGAACAGGACACACGTAATGTAACAGCTGATCCAGTCAGTTGGGTGGCTTACACCACTCTTGTTTTAAAAATCAAGCAAGGCTGGGTTAAATACTACTCTTGTTTTAAAAATCAAGCAAGGCTGGGTTCAATACTGCCCTTTCTTTAAAAATCAACTAAGGTTGGATCAACACACAAGGGAGTTAATTAGTGCTCGAAAGACGTCACACAAGTAAACAACAAAGACCTGAGTCGCCTTCAGTAACTCTCACCTGACTGCATGTAAATACAATGTACATAAACTCTACCAGAGATACATCTAGAACACAAAGTCTACTAGAGGTACATCGCATGCCAGGTGAGAGTTAGTGAAGGCAACTCAGGTCTTTGTTGTTGTGCTTGTAGTTACTGGACAACTCGCAATGAGAAATATCACCTCTTCATAAACATGATCAAGAAATCAAGCTCTCAAACTGAAGTCCCTTTGTTTTTTAACTCAGTAGAGTGCATATATATATATATATGGGCTTTCCAAAATGAACAGATACCTTCAGAACTGCACGGATCCAAATTGATATGATCCAAACACATAAAAGATTCAAAAGAAGGCTTATTTATTATGACATAGACAACACGATGGAAATTTTCAGGGAAATCCCCTTCTTCAGGCCACAAAATGACACTTAAACAACAGTGAAATGGTTAAAAACAATGAAAAATTATACTGTCATGCCAACATTCTTCCAGCAAGCACCAAACACAACAACAATAAAAAGATAAGTTACTTCACCTCCCATATCATTTTTCATTGTTTTTAACCATTTCACTGTTGTTTGAATGTTGTTTTGTGGCCTGAAGAAGGAGATTCCCCTAAAAATGTGCATCGTGTTGTCTATGTCATAATAAATAAGCCTTCTTTTGAATCTTTTATATGTTTGGATCTTATTTTAGAATGCTAGCAGTCATTCTTGTTTGAAATTTTTGATCCAAATTGAACTAGCAATACATTACATCCAGCATGCCCCTCCACTGTGAAGTCTCTCCTGTGAGCAGTGGAGCTTCATGAGCTAGGCCGGCACTGTTGACGATCACGTGCACACATCCAAGTGTGTCACTGGTTCGAATCCGCTGGAACATGGCCTTGACATCCTCCTCTCTGGTCACATCACATCGCATGGGGGTCAAGCTGCCTCTCTGCCCCTTCAACTCTTGAGCCAACATCTGAAACATTTTCACCATGTACATATTATTAGAGAGGGTTAGTGGGAGTGGTTAGGGAACTATTTTCTCTTGTGATGTCAGCGATTTGTGTGTGGATCAGAGGTCTACTGCTGCATTCTTACCACAGTGGATTCGTACAGACAATTTCCACTTTATTTTGTTTTATTTATTTTGTTTGTAAACATTAAACTTATGCTTTTCTTTGTAGATTAGCATCGTATGCTTGTATGATATTGTAATTTGGGTTGCTTTTGTTGATTTTATTGCTGTTTCAGCTTTACAATGCAACCCTATCGATTTCATCTAAATCAAAACGGTGAACCATGGCGGTGCAACTGACTGAAGTAACCAGCTGCCACTGAGCGCGTCATTCTTGTCAGTTTTACGAGCATAACAACTACTTGACCAGTGATGCCGCAAAAGACTAATTTGTAAAGTTTCTCAAGTTACTCTTCTGTGTGAAGGGGCAGGTGTTTAGGTAGCAAGCTGTGCAACTTTGGCTACGTTACACTTGAGGCACACGCACAAGCGCAGGTTGGTCTGCGCCACTACCACCACCACGAACACTACCACCCATGTACTAACCTTCTCCAATCTTAATATTGTGCATGTATGCATGCCTCTGCATGTGTGAATGTGGGAGTGTGTGTGTGTGTGTGTGTGTGTGTGTGTGTGTGTGTGTGTGTGTGTGTGTGTGTGTGTGTCTGTGTGTTTCTGTGTGTGTGGAAGGGGGGTGTCAGCATGGTTGTGCTGATTTATTCTATTGATTGTAGTGATTTGACATTGTATGTGGCTAGTGCTGTCATGTTCCTTGATAAGTCAGGTGCATCGTAACTGTCCATTGTAAATCTATAAAAGATTTGTCAGTATCGGCATACAGTATTAGCTTCGTTTTGCTAGCAAATTTTTGTTGTTGTAAACACTGCACTTTTGTAAATGTAGCTAAAATCAGTCATTAGTAACCACGGAAAAAAAATGCATAAGCACATATATACATATGGCTGTGTTTAAACACACGAATGTACATCTAAGGCAAACCAATCACCACCATTTTAATAGTTACACTTTTTACAGTTAAAAATACCTTTTACTTTCTATTTTACTCATTATTCTTCCGGAAAACTAAAATGTACCCATTTAAAGAAGACGAGATTTGTATTTAAAAAAAATGTAAAAAAATGTATAAAAAATAAAACAACTCTTGTCATCTTTAACCCCCAGTTATGTGCCTAGTGATACTGGAAGTTACAAAATCCAGTGATACTGGAAGTTACAAATCCAGTGATGCTGTAAGTTACAAAATCCAGACACATAGGTGGACAGAGAGTTGAACTGGTGGATACATCAATTCTAATACACTTTAACTTTGTTATGGTGGGTATAAAAACAGGGCAGACCTTGATTGGTTCGACAGTCCTGGCACAGCCGACAACCTTCATTCCCAGTAGCACCAAGGCTTTTGCCACACTACTGCCAATCCCAGAGGATGCCCCAGTTACCACAGCAATACGACCTGCCCAACGATCCATGCCTGGAGGGTCTTTTTCCCTGCAAAAAAGGAGGAGAAAAAATTCATTAGAAGAAAGCATATATATATATATATATATATATATATATATATATCTTCCACCCCCTCCCTCCCCATCCCCCACCCAACCTCTTGCTTTTACCTGATTCAGCACAGTGTAGAAAAAGCTAGTCACTCATGCAGAATCACATGCGAGTGCAGTGAGTCTGCTCAAGAGTGGAGAAAAGCGCTATATCAAAGCAATCATCATCATCATCATCTTCACTGACATCACATCAAGTTAGGAATTTATAGATATAAATGTGGCTAATCAAGTCATGTAATTAAAGACTGTTCTCTACATGTATTTCAGCACCCACCATGAATGGCTCTTCCTTTCTTTCTTTCATGAGGCTTTACGTTCACAGAAACCATATGGCTTATTAGGGACAGGCAAATAGAGGTGGGGGAAGAGGGAGGGTTCTTCCTCTGCAACAATCACCTTTTAATGGCATCCAACATTACCCCAAATCACACTTTGTTTTATCCATGATCCCCCTTTTCACTATTAGTATTACTTTTATTGTTTTAAGACATTTCTCACATCAAAAAAGCCCACCCCCTCCACCTCCCACCTACCCCCCTCATGCCCAATATATGGGTAAAAATTTGGACATGTCCACAGTCCCATCATTTTTATTGCCATTTCTCACATTTTAAAATTAAATACAAATTACATAAACACGGTCCTTGGGAAAACTGCATTGTATAAACACAGAATTATTCAAAAGTCAGCTCACGTTCTCGTCAAGCTTTATTTCTCAAACTTCTGCCTCCTAAAACAGTGGACACAAAATCTTGACTTTAATGCTCCAGTGATTTTAGGTTAGTGTGTACTGTGAACACGAAGGACAGACAGGCACTAGCAAGTCTTCACTGTGACTACGTAATTATCATTACTGAGGTTTAAATGTATACATTTGTTGTTGCTGTTGTTGTTGATCTTGTAAAGCGTGGTGTGCTCACCCTTGTCAGTGAGATACAGCACTATAGAAATGACCGCTATTATTATTATTAAACACATTGTTGACTGAGGCAACTGGAAAATTTATTACCCAGCCTCAACAGCAGGCAACCCATGCTGGCTGCTTCCACTACACTACATTGCTATGCATCAAACCATAAGGCCATGGCCACATATGTGTAGGGATACAGACATACAGGTAATGATGGCCCAAGGTCAATTCCACAGCAGCTAGTCAAGGTCAAAGCCAAACAGCAAACGTATGAAATTTAACAGAAACAAAGAAGTGAACACTCGATAGCACTGACTTTTGAATCTGAAATCTGAAATTTAAAAAATCCACTACATCTATAAGCAACAGAATTAATTTAGTCTCATACACAACGGTCTGTGTTTTCTTCGGTGGAGAAGGCTGGCTTGGTTGTGTGTTACTGTTACAAGCTGTGTAACCACAAGTGCAAGCTTCTGTCTTGGGTATGGTGTCTGTTGTTGTCAATTCTGCAGCAGCTGGTCGTTTGCGTTTTAAAGGTTGTTTGTAGCTGAAATACAGAGCCTGGAAAAACAACAACACAATTCTCACTCTCAGTCAATATCATATTACTATTAGTACTATACTACTGACAGCTGGGGTGGAGGCCATGGAATTTATATTAGTAATAGTAGTAGTACTGACTGTCATTTCATGTATATATTTATATAATTATAATAATTAATATACTGGAAAGCAATGTTACTAATCATTTCATATTAATACCTGTCATTCTATCAGCTGCACTCAAATTTCAGAGATTTCAGACAAGGGGTTAGTCAAAGTAATGATTAGTACATACTGGTAACTTAAATAGCAAATAACTATAACAATTGATATATAATGTATATATAATATATATATATATATATACATGAACCAGTAAAACTAAAAGTAAAAGCAGTTCTGAAATGGGAATCTCAATACATTTTGCTCCAAGCCTTGAAGTTAGTTTAACCCCAACTTCTGGCTATCAAAAGTATCATTTACATATATATATTATCAAATATACTGATCAACAGGATGCAAATAAAAACAATGTCAACAACAAAAATTGGGGCACAACAAATCAATCAATCAATCAAAACAAAACAGCAAAAACACAACAAATCAATCAATCAAACAAAACTAAACACTTACATTAGTTCTGTCACAAGTTACAACCTGTTACACATAAAATGTACATGTTAGGTGATACTGATAGAGATACTCAGCATTTATAACAGTTAACACTGACTTTAACACTGAAGAGAAGTAGCATCACTTTACTTGAACTCTAAAGAATAAAGGGAAAGGCTGTACATACCTTACCTTAATTAAGGGAAAAGCCATACCTTACCTTGCTTAATTCATGATTGTGAGTGCTGACCATTTCCCTGATTACTAGTCTCTGTCCATCATCAGATGCCCGGATCTTTATCATGAAAGGGCATTCTGTTTTCATGCTCCTGGTGAGAATAAACAGTAAGTTTTAAAAGCATAACTTTATCAAAGAACCGTAAAGAAGGCTAGCTAAAAAAAATATATATATATTATATATATATATAAAAACAGAAAGAGAGAGAAAAAAAGCTTCAATTGAGTTTATATTTGCTGTACACCAATAACCTGTGTGCATCAGTTTACAAAATACATTCCAATCCAGACAATGCAGTCTTACAACTTATGGAAATATTATTTTATTTCATTTGAGAAATTCTATAAAACATAAATTGCAATGCCTCTGTCCTGCATGCTGTATGCATTGTTAGACTGTTACTTTACTTCCACTGAGTACTTCTGTCAAGGGTAAATTGTCAAATGTAATACAGCTGTCCTATTGCATTATAGTAATTTGACTTCACTTCTGAATTTCTGTTGAGTGTCAACTGTAATGCACCTGTGCTATGTTATTACACACCAGTACTTCCGTCTGGTAGAATCCTCAAAAGATGAGGGCAGACGGCATTGAAAGAAGAGAAGAAGAAGATTACACTCAGTCTTATGTCACTCTCAGTATTATCAAGTTATGTCACAGTCTACACAACCTCAGTTAATGACTCTTTTGTCACAATCTAACAGATCTGCATGAACTGGTAATTAAGTGTAATTGCCGCACAGCATAACAAGAGGCATTGACTATTTATTTATAGTCATGAATGCAGGTCCAGCAAAATGTCTAGACCTAACACTCACCGCTCCCCCCCCCCCCCCCCCCCCCCCTTTTTTTTTCTTCTTTTTTTCTTCTCAACAATGGCAACCATTTTAATTTTTACGAGTTTTATTTTTAAAAAGCCTCTTAGTACTTTGGTAGAATAAACTTTTGTTGTTAATGCATTCGCCTGCGCAACCACCAGCTAGCTCCCAAAAGTGACATAATTTCTTTAATTCTTCTCCTTCTTCTTTTTTCCAAAACCAAACCCGAACATAAAACTCGCAACAAAATACGTCAGTGTCAGGTGCCTGTGTGTAATTTTTCGATTGGGATGACCGGAAACTGGAAAGATGTTATATCCGGCACCCCGCGTCCCGCATCTTATCTGGAAAGCAAACAGAACTTTAACCAAGAGGCTTAGCTATGACTTGTCATGGTTAGGACAACACTAGGTAGCTTTAATACTTACTTCTTTGCTGGTCTCACACCCGTTGTCTGAGAAAAAAAGGTTTTTCCACCGTGCACGCAAGCGTACTTGATTTCCGCGTACACGATCCGATCATTGTACTCCCTCTTCGACGCCCTGTTCCTAGAAGCTGCAATCGTCCTGCTATCTCGTCTGTACAGACGAACGTAGTTTTCTTGTTGGTAATCTAAAATTGCTGATTCTAGTTCAGCAAAACTCCAAAAATCGGCTCCAATTTCCATGGTCATTGTGTGGGGCGTTGCTGAAAGCAACCGGAAACCGACGTTCAAATGCGGGATTCCGGGTTTTACTCGCTTTCCGGTTTGAAACGGCTGAAACAAACTTCCAGCGCAGACGTACAGTTTTGTGTTTTGTTGCTGTTTTTACGGTGAAGTGGCTGGAATAATATAAAAATATTGCACAATTAACCCTTTCTGTCCTGAGAGAATTTGTTCGACCTTGGGCGTACGAAACTCGGACTTTCGTGCTCGCGCCCACCGCGTAGGCCTACTGTTGTGTTACCGAGGGCCACCGGATAGGCCACTGAGCGAAGAAAACCAAACATACGCAAGAAGCATAACTATCAGTTCAGGTTGTTGTCGTTGTTTTTGCACTTATCCACGAAACAAAAATGTTTTAATGATCAGTTGACATGCCTTTCTTTCGCTGATCGTCTGTAGTTCACCCACTGAGCTTGATAGGAGACTCAGTGAGTTCACCTCATGAAAGCTCGTCTGCTTCCGACGGCTTGCACAGAGTAAGTTCCCTTCGACTTTGTTCAACTGATCAATGAGAGAGCAGTTTGACAGACTGTGTTAGCCCACAGGTACCCGAAGCAAGACATTACTTTTTCCGTTGGCCCCCAGGTAAATATCTATAAAAAACACACACAAAAAAACACAACAACAAAACATTAAAGTGCCTGCTGGCATAAAGCAAACTGGTGGAAGAACAAACCGAAACTGAAAATGTAAACTACAAGTTCAGGATTTGGTTTAACAATTAATAATAATAATAATAATACTGTACTACTACTAGTCAGTATTGCTAAAAACATTCTTACTATATACCCCCCACCCCCCCCCCCCCCCCCCCCCCCCCCCCACCCTCCCAAAAGAGGGGGGGGGGGGGAATTATAGAGCAAAAACTTTGCAGTAGCAAATCGTAAAGACTTTAAAACTTAACTCCTAAAGTAAAAAAACAACAGGCATACTAACACAGAAAAAAAGTCAAACTCAACACCATAATATAATGATGTATAATATTCCTGTTCATCCAAACCATAATGAAATACATGTACACACATGCCCACACGCATGGCACCCTGATGCACTCACGCACAACCATGCATGCACACACATGTAGACACAAACACAAACATACATTATTTGTAACTGTTTAGTCTTCTAAACCCAGGACTCACACTGACCCTGGTAAGCCAGCAGGGTCTACTGTATACCAGTGGTTAGCATGCTGTGCTGATGATCCAGTAAAACAACTGCCATTTGGGCTTCACTCCCAGTTGAGACAGGGTTTCTTTCTTCATGATAATTTAAATACTCTTCATCAAGGGAAAGACTCCACAGTGAAGGTCCTTTTTGCAATTTGTCCGAGTCAACCGTTGTGCAGGCTCGCCAAGTGCCTGTCGTGTGTCAAGTGCCTGTCTTGCCTTTCTGTTGACAACAGCAGTAAGATCATTGCACATGTTAACAATCCCATGTCCACCTTTCAAATCAGTAAGAAAAGGGTTAACAGCTGGTGGCATCAAAACACAGATAATGCATAACAGTAGCAGAATAATCTGATTGTGGCTACTCAGTCCTACTGGAAGAAGAACCCAAGTCCCCGAGTTCAGGGTACCAAAGTAAACATTTAGCCATTGATGAGGCCCATATTAACTTTCTGACCATTCAGCACACAACTCATTAGCTGCATGCTTGCTCCATTATAATATACTGGGCTGCTTTATGTATTGGTTCATAACGCATGCACAGATCACCCCAGACAAGGCAACTAAGACACTGTATGCACATTTCAGACTGGCCATGTTAATCAGACTTCTTTTTTTTAATCATCGTAACAAATGGCACATAAAAAATGAATAAAGCTCAAACAAACAAATTTGAGTTAACAAATCTCATATTTTGCATAGTGTTTGTTCCTTTCTTCATGGTACTGTGCATATGCATGTGTGCACACGCAAGTTGGTTTTTGACTGCGTTTTGGTTATTTGCTTTGTAATAGGCTATGTGTTCCAGTTTGGACAAATGCCAGATGAAAGAGAACATTATTATTATTATTTCTTCCGTTTCAAATTGTTCATATCGGTTACAGTATTAAGATGATTCCGGTGCCAGCTTAGTTGTATCGCATGCGATTTACTGGTAATAACTCAGTTACTAATGTGTAGTCAAAGCACAAAGCTGAATCACAAATAGTGGAGAAGCTAATGTTTAGTACATATATAGGCTGCAAACAATTCTGTCCCCTGCGGATCTGTTTTACTGTGTCGGAGAACTGGCAAGGCATTGTTGTCACACTCGTCTGCTACAGCGCCATCAAGGGCTACTTCTTGATCTTCTTCTGTCACACACCGAAGGAAACAAAAACACAACACTGAGGGAATCTAACACACGGGAAAATATTCACAACTGCACAACCTTTTTTTGAAACTGATCCTAGATCTTTAATCCCAATGTTCATCTTCTTCGGCTGATTCTTCCTTGTTGCATGGTAATAAACGCATAGTTAAATGATGGTGCAGGGAAACCGGATTTCTAGACTAGATGAGTACAGAGTAGATCTATATATGTTCACTCATTGTCATATATGGAAAATCCTATGTCTCTGGAATACAGTTGAACCTTTTGTGTGTTCTGGTCATATTTATGATTAAACTTGTTGACAGTCAACTTTTTTCTTGTCTTTCAGACAAGGATGATGAATTGTGACGCAGAAAAGACATTGGAGTCTGAGAGGTGTCATCTGAGCATTGATAGAGAGGTATTCATACACTGGAAGAGTGTCGGCAAGACCAACAACTGTGTGACCGATTCACAAATCGCATCATTCCTCCTTAGCTTGTAAGTCCGTTGTTGGTTCATTGTTTTTAAGTACACATGACATGTGACTGCGAGTCACAGTAAAGTTTTAAATGTCTAGGACTGTGATTTTTATCCTGATCAAGCTCCATGTTTTTACAGCAGAAGCCAGATGGCAGACAGCACATGATCTTGCTGCAGTTTTGTTTTGTTTTTCTACTTCTTCATGTGCTTTAAGTTTAAGAAAAAGCAATGCAACCTGGTGCAATAAAAGCACCTAGCTGGTCCACTTGCTTACAAAGTTGGTCCACTTTTTGTGAATTTTAAAGCTGCTGTTTACATATATATATATATATATATATATATATATATATATATATATATATATATATATATTTTCAGTGCCAAATGGATGTCCCAAAACTTTTATGTTTGCTTGTGTTCTTTTTTGTTGTTGTTTTTTGTTTGTTTGTTTTTATTGTAATCTGGTCTTGTATTCAGAAGTTTTCTTCAAGTTTGTCTAGATCACAAATATTAATCATTAAGTTCACACATATGTGCATAATCCGACACAATAATTTTAGGCCTGGTGCATTAAGTTTTGAACCTTTGCATTACTGCTGTACACATGATTTTATCCACACACACTGAAACTCAGCAGTATACAATACTGATCAGTGTGTCGGTTGCTTGGCTTTGAGTGCTACTGACTCTCAGTTTATCATGTGTGTGGGGGATGGGGGTATGAATCATAATTATTAAAGTCCCTGGTATGGTTGGTAATACCACTAATACTAATAGTCATGACCCTTTAAAGTTGTACTGTGACCCTCAGGGATTTCAGCACCCAAGTGTGCACTCCAAGACTTACCCCATAAACCTTGAAGTGGCATTAACACTGGTCACAAACAGACTGTTTGCTATACTAACTACATATATATATATATATATATATATATATATATGTATATATAGATATAGATATTATATTATATGAAAAAATCTTTTATAAAGCTCTGCAAGTCTGTTATTCTGTAGTTGTGCTCACAGTTCACTCACAGTGAACATATCTCTGGTTTGTTCATGTTTCAGATATGACATCCATTACAACATGAAGGGAGAATGTGAACACAGTGTTCGCTGTCTTCAGGGGCCAGACCCTCCTTTCCCTCTGTTGTGCCACATGCCAGTGTGTCACACAGCAAACACACCAGCTAAAGACTGCATTGGAAAATGTGTCAAACAGTCAAGGGAATTTATCTTCCAGTACAGATGCAGCCAAGTGTTCAAAGCATCCACACAAGGGGAGTGACTCTGAATCATGCAGTTTAGTTTCAAGTCAAGAAGATGCCTCTGGTTTTAGAGACGAAAACTTGGGATACACAAATGGTTTGACAGAGAAGGATCAGCTGGATTCAGCCTGTTCAGTTGAGCCAGCAAGCACACCTGTATCCGGTTGTCTCCCTTCACACAATGATGGTGCTCAATCTTTGCTTTGTTCAGCATCTTGTGCTGAAGATGTAGCAAGGACAAATGGGGACCCGATGGGCAACAAAAGTAGTCAGGGAGTACAAAAAAGCAGATGTAAAACAGCAGCTGATAGTGATCTGCATTCCAAGAGATCAAGATCTTCAAGACAAGGGAAGCAAAGACTTGCACAACTGCAAAATGAAAAAAGATGCAAATTTAAGATTTCATACAGAAAATGTAGTTTAAACAATCTTTCATCACGGCAGACCACAAAGCAGAATTCTTTGTCTGACAGCCCTCATAGCCTTCCAAAATCTGCAGATCTAAATGGTCGATATGTATGCACTGTGTGTGATGCTTCTTTAGGTTGTTTAAATCGGCTAAGGACTCACTACAGGAGGGCGCACACTTGTGAAAGACCCTATCCATGTAAACTGTGTGGTGCTGCATTTGCAGAACAATTTGACCTGAAGCGCCATATCAACAATCGACATATTGGGTCAAGGCCATGTGCATGTGATGTCTGTGGAAAAGCATACTTTGACAACAACACGCTAAAACGACACATCATGCGATCACACACCCAGGAACGACCTCATGTGTGCCAGATTTGTCAAACAGCGTTCCTGGAAAGATCGGAATTGAGCAAACACATTCAGCACCTTCATGAAGACAGAGGAGCACAGCAGGGCAGAGAGAAAACAAACCCTAAGCCCTACCTTTGCTCACAGTGTGGTGCACACTTTGGACATAAGAGCAGTCTAGAGAGTCACATGCACAGACACACTGGGCTCAAACCTTTTTCATGCTCATCCTGTGGCAACAGCTTTCGAGCCAAAAGCACCCTGAGGTGCCACATGAGAATCCACACGGACGATCGGCGCTTTGTCTGTGAGCTGTGTGGCGAAAAGTACATCACGAAAAGTGCATTGACAGTTCACCGGAGAAAGCATTCTGGTGAGAAGCCATATGTGTGTGAAGGCTGTGCTAAAGGCTTCTATATATCTGGTGATCTGAAGAAGCACAGAAACAGTTGCATGAAATTGAAAATTAATAAGTAATAATCTCAGCTCCATGAAAATGACTAACACTTCACACCACAAGCATCAAGACAATATAACTCTGTTTCCTCTTCTGTGATGATACACACTTTTGTCAGGTGATTCAGAGAAAATTAGAGCAAGCCAAAATTAAATAATATAAATAACAGCAAATCACTGCTATGTAAAGTCCTGTTGATTTGTGTGAAAACATTCTTGTGCAGACATGATGTGTGAAAAACTGTAGTTTAAGGTTTTACTCAGTGTTTTGGTGCATGTGTACTGAGGCTTATTTCTGAACTTTCATTGTTGAAGTAGTATTTTTGTGTGCAGATGCTTGCTAACAACTACAACTGAATAAAGAAGAATTTTTGTTTTGAACTATTGTTTACTTGCTGCTGCTTCTGTTCCATTTTTTGTTGTTGGTGGGGGGGAGGGGGGGGGAGGGGCTTGCTGGTGGGAGGGGTGTGTGGTTAAGTCATAAACTCTATTAGGCTTTTTTCCCCTCTCTCTCTCTCTCTCTCTCTCTCTCTCTCTCTCTCTCTCTCTCTCTCTCTCTCTCTCTCTCTCCATTAGTCTGTATGCCAGTTTGATTGTCAAACAGAAAATATCAGCTGTGTAAAGTTTGTTCATTTGTGTAAAAACATTCTGGTGACAGACCTGATGAGAGAACAGTTGTAGTTTGTGGTTTTACTCAATTTGTGTCCAGTGTACTGAGGCCTAGTACAACAACAAAGACCTGAGTCACCTACAGTAAATCTCACCTGGCATGCAAGTAAATACAAGGTACATCCTCCATTACTGAAGCAGTATTTGTGTGTGCAAATGCATGTTGACAACAACAAAAAGAATTTTTGTTTTGAACAGTTCTTTACTTCTGGTTTGTATTTGTGTGTGTGTGTGTGTGTGTGTGTGTGTGTGTGTGTGTGTGTGTGTGTGTGTGTGTGCTTTCTTTTTTATTCACCCTGATACAAAACCATCATGGTTGATTGGGCATTAAAAAAAATCTGGGGGGTGGGGGGGGGGGGGGGTATGAACACTATGAAACGTATTGAGAATGGTGAACAGATAAGCTTCAACATCGAAAGTGTTGAAGTGTGCATGATATGTGTGTATGTGTGCGTGCGTGCACGCATGTATGCACTCCTCAAGCAAACTTTTCATCCCCCATACAAGAACATGTATGCCCAGTTTTTACTTGTATTTCTATCTGCCAAGGCATAAGGCCATGGAACAGACTTTTATTCTGCCAGTTTCCCTACAGCCTTCAAAGCCACTGTTGCATGGTAAGGCCCACCCAGTAGCTCCAGCCACCTTCTGCTTTTGAACCTAATATAATAACTTGACATTGACATTTCGCTTAATACTGTATGGCCTATATGCACACTGGCATATTCAACGCAACAACAAAAGTAATGTGAAGACACTCTCCAGATGATAGACTGAACCAAGACCACATTGTGACTATTTCCAGAAAGTCAGATAGATCTATGAGACCATTCTCCCAACCAAGGATGGAGCATCTCCACCAGCTTCAAAAATGGCACTGGTGCACTCTTGTCAGTCAAATGTTTTGCTGTTTGTCAGACTGTATGTCATTTTTGTTTGTTTTGTTTTGTTTGTTTTGTTTTGTTTTGTTTTGTGTGTATTTACTTAATCAAAGTCGAGCAGAGCAGCACTAATACGAAATTGCCATAGATGTGCTGATTTCGTTTAAGAATACGACGGTGTTTGGATATATTAGGACTTATTTGTGGTTACTTGTGGCAAAAATACACAGTGACTATTTGGGTAACAAGACTTAGTAGTACTTCCGGTTAATCCAAAACGTGAAGGGGACGTAAAAGCGTGCGCAGTTTGTTTTGATCTCGCCTTACTGTGTTTTATCGAAGGTGTGTAGTAAAAATGAGATGCTGCTTTAAGTGTATTAGTCATGCTAACTTAAGTTTACAAATTGCACTTTTCAAATACCCCTTTCCACCCCTTCGGCGGTCAGTTTAGTAATTTCAGATCGTCGTGTCATCTGCCTGGCTTCTGAGTTTTACTGGTCTAACTTTTGGTGGTGGTGGTGGCTTGTTGTTGTTGTTTTCTCGGGGGTGGGGTGGGGTTGTTGGTGGTAACTTAGTGTTTAATCAGTTTGGGGTGTTGCCTAATCGGTACATATGTAACAAACAAAAATTCGGCAACAAACAGAAACCTATACTATCATTACTCATTTAGTCATTAGTAAAAGTATCAACTTTTGTGATAGATTGCGCCCGCATAATTACTCGATGATAGCCTGTAACTGTGTAAGCCCGCCTGGCTGTTTTGTGTACTGGTTATCTACAAAATACCAGTACCATGCATAAAACCAGGTGCTTCTTGTTTTATGTAGGCGACCAACTTGATCATTCTAAACAGTATATGTCAGGAATGTAAGTAATAAAAAGAACAAAATATACAATTCACCAGTTTGCATGCATCACCAACAACAACAAAATTAATGCTAAAAACAATTGTTGTTTTTAAGCTACGGTACATGATGAGATTGACTCACCATATTAAACCTGACAGAAAAAACCCAAAAGTGTGTTACAGAAAAATGTTTATGATCCAACTCAACACCTGTTTTGGGGGAGATGATTTGTATACATGTGCCATTTTTTAATTCCTCTGCCACTTAGGCAGCTACATTCCATCTTCAAGTTCAAGGGCTGACCACTTGAAAGTGTGCTGTTTTAAACCTGTGTACAGGCCAATGCTAGTCAGCACATTTGATTTCACACAGGGGCCATGCAAACACAATAACAGTATCAGCACTGAAACAGCGAAAGTTGACTGGGGAAAATATCTCTTGCAGCACCAGAGAGTCGACGAAGTTGAACATGCATCAGCAGCATGCTGGACCCAGGGTTCAACCAAGTGAGCTACATGTATCCCTGCCCCAAATCTTGGTTCTAGTTCAGAACAACTGCTGACCCATTGTGATGCGATTGTTGTTTGCAGGTAAACAAAGTTCTCCAGCATGTCTCTTGCTGATGAGCTGCTGGCTGACCTCGAGGAAGGGGGAGAGGATGTGGATGAGGTCAATAGTGACATGGAGGCCGAAGTCGATGAAATCGACGATGTGGCCCTTACCACAGAGAAACCGAGCAACTCAGTCAGAAATGTTGCCAAGCTGCAAGACAGTAAAGAGGTACATTTGACAGTAGTTTATCTGACTTTAAATTCAATTCTGTTATTTATTTATTTTCAGAGTTTTCATTCAAATAACTTTAAATTGTGCCATTTTAATTTCACACTGATTGCTGTTAGTAATAGTATTACTGCATTACTATATTAGTATTAATTTTGTTGCAGTATTAGAACTTAGTAGAAGTAGAAGCAGTGTCTTCTGATTAGAAGTAATATATTTATTTTTTTAAATAATAATAATAATTTGTATAATACATATTGTTGAACAGTGTCTTTAGTTTCACTAGTCATCAACTTTTATTTTAGTCCAAACAGTTTAACTCCTGACAATCCATTTGTTGGTGTCTGTGACTATTAACTGAACAAGAACTGCATTTTGCCACTGAAATGGCAGTTTCAGTCAGTTTGCAGGTGTAGAATAATTGTTTAAACTGACCTGATAAAGGGACATACTGTAGGCTATTGTTAATGTTTGATTCTACTTTCTAAATACCGAATGAGAGGGGAAAATGTAACGCTAACAGGCTTGCCTGAGACTAAGAAAAGAGTGATAATTATGGACTTCTTGCTGATTCGTGGACTGATGAATGAATAGATGAATGAGTAGATTATGATTCATTGCTTCATTGCTTGTTGAATGATTTACAACCTGATCCTGATACATGATCCTGGGACAGTTTTATTAATATCGTGCATTAAAATGTGTTTCATCATTAATTCTTACTAAATCTTGGTTCTTTTCTCATTTGTGTTGTTGTTGTGTCTTTCTAAATCATGCAATCTCATTGTTTTCAGCTAGCACAGATACTGGCAAACATTGACCAGTATTCATCCCAAGCAAGAAGAGAACCAGGTAAAGTACATTACAATTATCTTTTCCTTGTCTTCTCTCTCACTCTCTCTCTCTCTCTCTCTCTCTCTCTCTCTCTCTCTCTCTCTCTCTCTCTCTCTCTCTCTCTCTCTCTGTTTGTAGTATAGTCATGCTTATTTGTGTTTGTAGTATAGCAAGGACTGGCTGTTAGATAGGTCCAAAAATGGACCTAATGCTACCATCCTTGAGTATTACAGTTTTTGAGTTTGAGTTCTCTCTCTCATCCCAAATTGTAGTGTGACTGTAAGCCAGCTTTTTACTTGTGTCTGGCACTGGAAGTGGTATAGCACGATTTTGAAAGTGGGTTTCATCCTGAGGTGGCCCAGTGTGCTTGAAGGGACATAAAATCCAAGAACTGACTCGCTCTTGTCTTACTCACTCTTTCCTGCCAGCATGTGCTTTATTCATACTGTTGCTGTAAGTAGTAGAATTTCCGTATTACAGTTGTAAGAGTCTTGTTTGTTCACGTAAATAGTTTAATTTCTCTGTTATACTATAGTAATATAAGAGAGGTCTTTTTTGTTACAGTAAGTTGTTGAGTTTCCAGAATTCTTCAGTAAACTAAGGTTAAAACTGTAAGACAGGTGTTGTGTCATGTGCAGTGGCTGGACCAGTGGAGGCAGACCCTGAATACAAGCTAATCGTGGATGCCAACAACATGACAGTGGAGATTGACAATGAAATCAGTAAGTTTCCAGACTGACAGTGAAACTGTTTGTCTTTCTCCAGACCCACACATGGTTGCATTAAATTGTGCTCTCACTCTCAGTTTGCTTTTCTCTAGATCTAGTACACAAGGTTGTATTTTCTGTCTGTTCAGCTTTCTTGATCTCCCAAAGTCGACTTCATATTATTTCTGTACAAAAGGACAGTGAATAAGTGACTATTCAGTAAGTGTCATTTGCTAGTTTTGGTGATGTTGCTGTTTCTCAAATAATAAAACTAAATTTGTGTTTGTTATTTCAGTTAAATGTGATTTCAGTTTCTTCTGTTTGACTTTCTCCACATGCAAACTGGTGTTTTGGCTGCAGTTTCTTTTTTTCCAGATAGGCACTAGGCTGCAGTTTCTTTCTTTCCAGATACACACTAAGCTGTAGTTTCTTTCTCTCCAGATACACACTAGGCTGCAGTTTCTTTCTCTCCAGATACACACTAGGCTGCAGTTTCTTTCTCTCCAAATACACACTAGGCTGCAGTTTCTTTCTCTCCAAATACACACTAGGCTGCAGTTTCTTTCTCTCCAAATACACACTAGGTTGCAGTGTCTTTCTGCTTGTCTTTCTCCAGATACTCACTAGGCTGTATTTTCTTTCTGTTTCTCTCTCTCTACATTATATACACAAGGCTGTATTTTCTTTCTGTTTCTCCCTCTCTACATTATATACACAAGGCTGTATTTTCTTTGTTTGTCTTTCACTAGATACTCACTAGACTGTATCAAATGTTTCTCTCAGTTTGTCTTTCTCTAGATATTCACTAGGTTGTATTTTCTTTCTGATTGTCTTTCTCTAGATATACAGTAGGCTGTATTTTGTGTGTGTGTGTCTTTCTCCAGATACACACTAGGCTGTTTTTGTTTTGTTTTATTTTGTTGTTTTTCTTCTTCTTTTTTTCTTCTTTTTTTCATTCTTTCTCCAGATTCATGCAAGGCTGAATTTTCTTTGTTTTGTTTTTTTCCAGACGTAATTCACCAGTTCACAAAAGACATTTACTCCAAGCGTTTTCCAGAACTGGAGTCCTTGGTTCCCACAGCTATGGAGTACATCTCCACTGTCAAGGTAGTACATCCTATGCTCTCAATAAAAGCATACAAAAAGAATTCACCTTCTTGAAACACATTTTGTCCAACATTGTACAATAAATCAACTTAAAATCAACATAAAAGCAGACATTTTGTGTTAAAATGTTGCAGTGATTCATATCAAATTTAGAGACAGAGTTTTATGAATTGACAGCTGGCAAGACAGATGTGCAGCACTGTCAGGTACCACAGCTCACCTGTCGCATGCTGCAGCCTCTGATGTTCAGCACAGGAAGTGCCTGCTCATGTCCCCTGATTAAAACACCAAGGAGGCCACTGTGTGCATTAAGCCAGTTAACACAATATTATTTGTTGTTGCTATTGTTGTACATCTATTCCTACTGATTGTCGCTTATGAAAGTCATTTTTTAAGCATGGTGTAAAGTCAGCAGGGTACTTTATAACAAATGCGTACATTTTTTTTTCTTTTCTTTTTTTCTCCATCTCTTTTACATTATTTGATAGAACATGTGCTGAGAAGGCGTATCTGATATTTAAGAACAGCTGTTACTGAGCACATCTCCACTGACAGGTCTACCCTGCTGTAACATCATTTGAATGCAGTAGGGAAGTGACTTATGAGAGACTACCATTGTCATATGCTTCTGTAAGAATAAAGAACAAATCTGTATAGAAATTACAATACTGCTGCGTTGAATTTTGTGGTTATTTTTTGTGTGATGATGTATGATTTGTTACACACTCCATGTGCATTTAGGAAGCACTGGTGGTGACCAGTAACTGAGATGCCTTCTTTCGGAAGGAAAATGTTGAAGAGACTGTTTATCTATCTCCGCAGTTTTTGCCTTTTTTCTCTTTCAGGAACTGGGTAACAACATCCTGGAGAAGTCCAAGAACAATGAAAAGCTTCAGGAGATCTTGACCCCAGCCACCATCATGGTCGTCAGTGTCACAGCTTCAACCACACAGGGGTTAGTTCCCATTGTCCCATCAACAAGAGAGTTAATGTTCTTTCCAGTATCATTCTCTCCCTCACCCTCACCACATGGACAGAACAAGATAGGGTTCACTCAGGTGCATAACTGAACGATACTATCCAAAACATGTGGAGAAAGGACACTGCTGTGCAACTCATTTTGAAATATTAAGGTACAGTTAGGTCAGTTTCATAATAAAACAGTTTTTTGGTGCAATGGCAGTGTTTGTAAAGCAGTCGTTGCCATTTATCATTACTGTCTAAATCACACTGAAAGGTCAGAGTGTTCATTGAGATCCATAACTGAATGGTTTTAATAGCAGCATCAGGGACACTTCTCAAGCAGAGTGGAGTGTGTATATATATATTTATAAAACATGTGTGCACTTTTCCACATTTATACCAGCATTTTCTGAACTGAAGACTGAATCGGTGACCAAAAGCACCAGCAGCTCAAAACATTGGATGTGGCAGACATATGCACAAAATAGATTTCTGGCTAGGTCCTCATCATGCCATGTGCGCGAAATGCTTTACACAAAATGCTGATTTATTGGAACTGTTTCCTGGCCACTTGAGTAGGATGTTAAAACTACAACACCTTAGTTTGACATGAGATAAAACTTATCTGGTTCATAATCAGGATCTCAGTGATCATCAGTTTGTCTCTAGGCAAGTGGAATGTCATCAAAACCAGGGGTCCTTTTCATATGATTGGAAAATTCACAAGTTAGGTTTTTTGCTTCACTTCTGAAACAGCTTGCTCCCTAGAAATTGACTGACATCTGACCTTTCCTTCTTCAAACAAACTTACAATCAGTTGTGTGTGTGTGTGTTTTTGTTGTTGGTGGGTTTGTTGTTGTTTTTTGTTTTGTTTGTTTGTTGCTGTTTTGTGTGTGTGTGTTTTGTTTGGTTTTTTGGTGGTTGTTGTGGGGGGGGGGGGGGGGGGGGGGGGGGGTATTTACTGATTTTTACTATTAATACCATGAAAAGTTTCTTTATGACTCAGCATTTATTGTGGTGTTTTTACAGGACAGAATTGTCAGATGAAGATTTGCAGACAGTGACTGAAGCCTGTGATACAGTGAGTATCCTAATTTATCAGATATTAAATTGTTTATTATATATTATATTATTTTTAAGAACAATGAGGGAAATGCACTCCTCAAATAAAAATGACAAAGAAACAGCAATTAAGAACAACAGTTTGCACAGTGCATGACTTCTTCATAAAACAATCACTAATAGTACAGAAGAGTACATATTTCTCTGTTCTTTTTCCTACTTTTTGGTAACATTTTGAAAAATCATCACAGGCAGGCTCCATATTTGGGTGTGTTTTTTCTTCTTTTTTTGTTGTTGTTTTGCTCCAATTTTGTTTCTTCCTTTCTTTTTCTCCTTGTGTTTTTCTTCATTTAGATCAGGACAGTTTTGTTTAAGGATGTACTCATCTCAAAACAATCCAGTCTTTTAAAGTAATTTACCACTTTTTATTATCATGCAACTCAGCTGTTTTTCCATGAGTCTGACTTTCTTTTTCTTTTCTTTTCTCCTTTTTTTTTTTCTTTTCTTTTTTTGTCTTTGTATTTCAGGCTGTGAGTCTGAATGAAAACAAGAAGAGGATATTTGAGTATGTTGAGTCCCGGATGACATTCATCGCACCCAACCTGTCCATCATGGTCGGAGCTTCAGTCGCAGCCAAACTTATGGGTCAGTACACACTGAGTAGAACTCAGTCAAAGCAGAGTGGCTTGAGGCACCAGAATTACTTCTTCCTGTTCAAGTTTGTCTTGAAGAAGAAGAAAAATCTGAAAAGTAGTACAGTTAAGGTATCATACTTTAATTACTGCTTGTCAGATTGAGTTTGTCTCCAAGAGGCAAAATTCCAGTATTACAGTATGGATATATCATATTTTAATCATTTTTTGAGCAGCTGGTCATATTAAGTTTGTCTCCAAGAAGCAAAACTCCAGTAAGTATTCCAGTGAGGATAATCATATTTTAATCGCTGTCTTAAGCAGCCTGTCGTATTAAGGAAGGATTTTTTTCTTACTAGACAAAGTGTCGGGCAGCTCAGTGCGACAGCGCTTAACTCAATCAACTAAGGTCAAAAAAAGGAGTGCCAATGTGTCAAGACATGGCATGTGAAAAAGCTTTGAATATAACTATCACTATATGTAGAGCAGGAGACCTTTTAGACAAATTTCTTTAAAGAATTTGCTTGTTGCTGCAGGTTTTTGGGGTGTTTTTTTGGTGGTGGTACACAAAGAATGTGGTTATCATTGCAGTTTTTGTTTTGGTGGCGGGTACACACGGAATGTGGTTGTCACCATGGTTGTGTGCACAGGTGTTGCTGGGGGCCTGACCAACTTGTCCAAGATGCCTGCCTGCAACATCCTGCTGCTGGGTGCACAGAAACGCACCCTGTCTGGCTTCTCCACCACAGCCATCTTGCCCCACACCGGTTTTCTCTACTACAGCGACACCATTCAGAAAATGCCACCGGTAAGTTGGAAGGTGGTGGGGATGGGATTCAGGTGAATGGTGGTTTTATTCATCATTATATAAACGTTTTGATCTAATTAATTTCATCAGAGCTCAGGAGCTGTGTGTGGGAGTCCTGGGCCATAATAGTCCTTATGGTCTCTGTGGACGTAAAACAACATTGAACTTAATTTCAAGTGTAAGCTTCTTGCATGCATTTAATAATAACAGTAATAATAGATACTTAGAGCACCTTACCCGTACAGGCCCTAAGTGCTTACACATTCTTTAAATGCACAGCATTATTTTCAAAATTCAAAACAACCCCCCCCCCCCCCCCCCCCTCACACACACACACAGAATTGTATATTTGAACAGAGGTCCTGATAAATATTCATTAGTCCAATAATAGTTCGGTTATTTATTCTTGGGACTTTTGCACCTTTGTAGTTTGTAATCAGATGTACTGTTTGCTGCTCCGTGTATTCCTTGACTATGCACTACCAGTAAGTAAGTGATCAGGTGTATTGTTTGCTGCTCCGTGTATTCCTTTACTATGCACTAGCAGTAAGTACCCTTGCATTGCTTTCTTGTAAAAGGCTACATGCATACTCCAGTGGAAAAATGCCCTGCCAAAAAAAATATTGGTTATTACTGTTACCATGACAACTCTTTTGTCATCTTCTGCATCCCAGGATTTGCGCCGCAAGGCAGCCAGAATGCTTGCAGCCAAGTCGGCGCTGGCAGCACGAGTGGACAGCTTCCATGAAAGCATCGATGGGAAGGTCGGGGATGATCTGCGTACAGAGGTGGAGGGGAAGTTTGACAAATGGCAGGAACCTCCGCCTGTGAAAACAGTTAAACCTTTGCCGGCGCCCATCGACCAGGCCAGAAAGAAAAGAGGTGGCAGAAGGTTTGTGTGTGCTGTGCTGTAAAACTGTGTCATGGACCTGTGCCTGTGTGGATGATGGACAAATAAAAGGCGGACAACCTCTAATCCTGTTTTGCTAGATAGTCCATAAGTTTAGCTCATCTTCCTCATTCACAAGTCGTCAGAAGGCTCCAAAATAGTGACTTGTTTGAATTTATTTTTAGATCAGGAAAGTCCCTTGTTTTACCAACAGTGCAGCACATGTGATGTCGAAAGCTCAAAACTGATTGGACACTGAATGACAACAGCCACATCAGTTTCAAGTTCAAATTTCAGACCCCAGTGACCCCTTCCCAGTCAGATTTTCCTGTCTCCTCTTCGTCATCTGTGTTGATTATGGTGTGTCTTGGTGTATGAATCCAAGTTTTCTTGACTAATATGCGGTGTTCAGTGGTGTTGGTCCATACAGGTGTTCATTTTCTCCTCAACAGTAGCTTCTGTCGATAACGGCAGCATCAGAGCTGCCATTTTTACACAGCGTTTAGGCTGCTTAAAAGTAGAAAAATGTGTCCATAACTTTCAGTGCATTCCAGCTGTCTGAGCCACACATGCAAATTTTTTCAGTGTCATCAACATTTAGAAGATAGACGCCATTAAGGGGGATATTTGCTCCTGATACATTTTTATTTATATGAACACTTGTCCATCTTGAGATAAGCCTTAAATGCATCACTGTGGCAGCTATAGCACTCCAAGCAGATACACTGCGCTGTAGTCGTATGTGATGCTGAAGGAGTAACTGTAGCTTTACGCAGCACATTCTGAATATCCACCAAAGTGGTTGCATCACTATTTTAGTTGTTATATGGCTGGTGCCCCTTGAAACTGCTGCCGTATCAGCGCAAGTTCCATGTATGTCATGCACCAGTTTACCATACAGCCATGCACCATGGATCCATTTAGCATGTTTAGCTGTAACCTGCCACCTGTACTTTTGGCAGAATAACCAGGTCTTTTATGTGCGACTGCAATAACAAGGGGGTGGAATGGATACCAAAATAAAGAGTCAGCACAGAAAGTTGACCTTGGAGAAGAAAATTCTCCTGCCGGGACTCAAATTCAAGACCTTTCGATCATGAGTCCGATACTCTACCACTGAGCTGTCCCCACTCAGGGGCCCAGGCCTTTAAGGGGCAGTAAAGGTGGATTCTCTTGTTTAGTATTGTATGTTTCCGAAGTCATGAGAGGTAGTTAACATGCTTCACTAATTGCAGAAAGGCTGTAATAATAATCATCGAAATTTGTAAAGCGCGTACCCCGTGGCTCAAAGCGCTGAACAAACATAATGTAACACGCATAACGTATGTCAGATGGAAAATGTTATCAGCAATTCAACAAAAACTAACACATAATGTAGACATCACAAGGGTTCAAGCATAAGTATGTGCACGACGCACGCATGCACACACACACCAAGAGCACAGTGAACCCTATTCATTACATAAACACACAACACTTCATTGAGTAAGTTAGGCTCAAAGCGCTGAACAAACATAATGTAACATGCATAAGGTATGTCAAGATGGAAAATGTTATCAGCAATTTAACAAAAACTAACACATAATGTAGACATCAACAAGGGTTCAAGCATAACTATGTGCACAATGCACACACGCATGCACCGAGAGCACAGTGAACCCTATTATTGTATTACATAAACACACTACAACACTTCACTCAGTAAGTTATTCTTCCTGTTAGGGGGCAGATGGTAGAGGCAGATGAGTTCTAGGGTGACAACACATTTATGTACTTAAAACGTATTTGGGTGAGTAACTTTGTTGTGATGATCAGTGTTGACAACAGGATGTCTTGCGAAGTGTGTTAGTTAGCATCGGTCATGATGACATTTTGATCATCAGTGATGTGACCGCAGATCCAAGTTGTAAAAAGTTCATGCCTGCTGTGATTTTATGATGATTGTTTCTGTGTTTACAGAGCGAGGAAGATGAAGGAGCGTCTTGGGCTGACAGAGCTGAGAAAACAAGCCAACAGGATGAACTTTGGAGAGGTAATGTAATGTAAAAGAGTATTTATAAGATGCTTACACTTAACATGAGCTCAAAGCACACAATACAAAAACAATACGGTCAACAAAATATATATACACAACCAAGAGCACACTGAACCGTACTAATTACATAAATGCACTACAACACTTCATTCAACATCTTTCTCATCACTTCCAACACACACTTCATCCACGTCGGGGGTTTCCACTGTTTGAAATTGCACAGTGTGAGAAAATGCCTGCTGTTGTGGTGAGTGAAGGCAGGTGAACACATTGCGTAAAGTGTGGCTTGTTTGGTGCAAATTCTTTGCTCATGTGTGTTTCTTTGCATTGCAGATTGAGGAGGACGCATACCAGGAGGACCTCGGCTTCTCCCTCGGGACCATGGGTAAAGGGAAGTCTGGCAAAGTGCGAGGACCACCTGTGGACTCAAAGACTAAGGCTCGAATCTCCAAAACACTGCAGGTATTGGAGATGATCTTTCCATGGCAAAGCGGTTGTCTTTCTTTTTTTCTTTTGGTGGGGGGGGCATCCTTTACTCCTCTTTTGTGTGTGTTTAGGTTGATGAGGGAAAAAATGTTGGAGCATGATGGGTTGCTTGGTTGTATCTGTCTTCTTTCTTTGCAGCAATATGTATATATATGAATAGAATTTTTAACAGTATATTTTAACACCATCTTGGAACTGTTTTGTGTTCAAGTGAAAACAATGTGCATGAAAAAATATATATCAAGTGTCAGATATTTTCTGTCCTGTCCAGTAGACATGACGGTTTGGTTGATTTTTTTGTCTTCAGCAAAAGCTGAGCAAACAGAACCAGACGTGGGGAGGCAGCACGACAGTGAAGAAGCAAGTGGCTGGCACAGCGTCCAGTGTTGCCTTCACTCCGCTGCAGGTTTGTCCACCCCTCTCTCTCTCTCTCTTTGCCTGCCTGTCTCTCTCTCTCTCTCTCTCTGCCTGTCTGTCTCTCTGCCTGTGTCTCTCTGTGTGCCTCTGTCTGTGTATGTGACTGTATGTATGAATATATGTGTGTAGACCTATCTGTGTCTGTCTGTCTGTATGTGTGTATGCTTGTGTGTGTAAATCTGTGTGTGTTGAGACTGATATGCATAATTACATGTGTTTGTGTGTGTGTGTGTGTGTGGTTGTGTGTGTGTGTGTGTGTGTGTGTGTGTGTGTGTGGATGGTGAGATAGATATGGAGTTGGCTGGATGGTGAAATTTTAGTTTGTCATACTTTTCCCCTTTTTTTCTCATTGCAGGGTCTGGAGATTGTCAACCCACAGGCAGCAGAAAAGAAAGCACAAGAAGCCAACCAGAAATACTTCTCGTCCACAGCAGGCTTCCTCAAAGTCAAGAAATAAAAGTTTCTGTGTTTCCAAACTGCAGCGGACTAAAAGTGATGAAAGTGACAGAGGTGCAGACCATGCAGCAGAAAAGAACATCAGAGGGGAAAAAACCCAAAGAAGCAAGCAAACAGCTGACTTTATTTGCTGCTTTGTGTTTTTCTGAGAGGAATTTTAATCTTCATCAATTGCCAACATGCAAGGGAGTTACTTAGCGCTCGAGGGACGTCACACAAACGCAACAACAAAGACCCAAGTCGCCTACAGTAACTCCCACCACCTGGTATGCAAGTTAAAAGGTGTGTGTAGAAAGAGAGGAGGGGAGAGAATTTTAAAACTGGAACTGTCAAATTCAAATGCTTTATGTACTATCAGATTTCCAGCAGAGGTACATCCTCTAATCGAAAAGAGGACTTTGTACCTCTGGTGGAGTTTATGTACCTTGTATTTACTCGCCTGCCAGGTGAGAGCTACTGTAGGCAACTCAAATCTGTTGTGTTGTTGTCACACAAACGATGTCTTTCAAGCGCTAATTAACTCCTTTGTGTGTTGATTCTGCACCCGCAGTCTGGGCCTCATTCCATTTTAGATTGTGTCACTTTATAAATTGTGGCAGTTGTGTGCAGAGCGAGAGTAAAAGAACAAATCAGGCTCACAAAAATAACCCATATGAACAAGTGGAAAAAAAGGATGAGCAGATTTGTATCTTTTAAGCCGTTTGTTGAACTGAATGGTATGTACATGCAACTGTGTGTTTATGTATGTAGAAAGAGAGGAGGGGAGAGAATGTTAAAATGTGTTTGTAGAAAGAGAGGAGGGGAGAGAATTTTAAAACTGGAACTGTCAAATTCAAGTGCTTTATGCACTATCAGATTTCCACTGTGTAGTTTTAAAACTGTGAATGTCTCCTTTCCTTTTTTCTGTGTCTGTTGTGAAAGTATTGTGCATTGAAAAATGTGTTAGATTAAACTTGACTGCAACAAAATAGCAGTCTGGCGTTCGTGCTTTTTGTAAATTAGCAGTGGCTCTGTGTCGCACTCAAGCATCGCTCTCCAGCACCTTCCTCCAAACTCTGCCATAATTGGTTACACTACTGAAGGGGCACTCTTCGTCTCCATGTTTTCAGTGCCCTCTGAAAGGGTTGTGTTTGTGTGGTAGCAGCGTAGTGTCAAAGCACACATGTTAACATTAGGCACATCCCGCCCCACATTAACAAAAATAGTTCCATCTCTATTCAAACAATTTTGGTTTTATTTGTGAAGGTGTAAGCAATGTGGACAGTTATAAAAATAAATATAGTCTGTGTTGACGGTTACATTACAAACTTGCTACCCATGTACACGAGTGCCAACAAAAGAGCGAGGAAGATCTAATGGCGTAACCAATTACAGCAGTAGGTGGAGGAAGGATGTCATCAATCAGTGCTTGGAGTTTGGCTCAGTGTGTGTGTTGTGTGTGTGTGTGTGGGGGGGGGGGGGGCACCACATGTGCCTTATTCTCTGTATTTCCTGCAGGTTTGAAAGCAACTGTAAAATCATGTTGTGCTTTATTGTATCTGCAGTTTCTGTGGGCATAGGTTACCAGGTATACGTTTTATTTTTAGCTCGTCTTGAGAATCCTGACAGGTTTATCGTTTTCCACGCTGTGAGCGCCTTGAGGTAATCGATGAGTTTAATGATCTGCAGTACCTTGGCATTGAGACCAAAGGAGATTGAAGAGATCAAAGCGGTTTGATGAAGAGATGGAAGAGGATCTGTGAAGAGATGGAAGAGGATTAAGGGGACAGATTGAAAAGGATTAATGAAGAGATGGAAGAGGATTAAGGGGACAGATTGAAAAGGATTAATGAAGAGATGGAAGAGGATTAAGGGGACAGATTGAAAAGGATTAATGAAGAGATGGAAGAGGATTAAGGAAAAGACAGAAGGAGGATTAACAAAAAAAGTGAGAGTGATGAAAGAGGATTGGTAAAGAGAGGAGGATTAATGACGAGAGACCAGGGAGATGGAAGAGGCTTAATGAAAAACAGTAGACTTTAGAGGAGTAATAAAGACAGGATTAATAAGGAGATAGAAGATGACTAATGAAGAGACGGATAGAAGAGGATTAATGAAAAGAAAGAAGATGACAAAGAGATTAATAGAGACAGAAGAAAATTAATGAAGTGATGGAACATGATTAATGAAGAGAATTAACAAGGAGATAGAAGAGGATTAAAGAAGAGATGGAAGAGGATTAATGAAGATATTAATGAGAGAGAAGAGGACTAATGAAGAGAAAAAACGATGACTAACAAAGAGATTAACAGAGATGGAAGAAAATTAATGAAGAGACGGTATAGGATTAATGCAGACATGGAAGAGGATTCAGTGTCTCAGTACTTCAGTAGACGTAGTGCTCTGCAGTTCAGACTGATTTAAACAGAAAGGTAAGCTCATTTTGGTTGACTCTTGAAAACAATCAAAAAAGACGTGCAGTGTTCAGAAAACAGATCCAGAGGGGCCTTTTGTGTTTTAATCCTTACCAAGTGAAATTGAAGTCATACACTGTAAAGTGTAATGTTCCAAAACTTATCTGACGTCGGCAGTAATACCCCCCCCCCCCCCCCCCCCCTCTCTCTCTCTCTCACACACACACACACACACACACACACACACAAAGTTGCGCGTATACACACGCACCCCTTCTTCTCTATCGCATGCGCATGCGCACACACATCTCCAAGAGACCGTGCCAGGCTTTTAGTGATCGACATCGACTACTGGCGTCCAAAGTGAGAGTAACTTACACTGTTCCCAACTGTAGCACAAGCTCACTGCACCGAGCTACCGACAGTTGGTTGGCTGAGTGTTGCTTTACATCCACAGAAGCCGTAGGCTTATTAGGGACGGGAGCCCAGGACGGCCACCGCGACTTTCACACAGCTCCTGAGCTCTGCTACCGACTGAAGATGACTGCGCCTTTTGTTGGAGCCATCGGACTGATGGCCGTTTGCCTAGCTATTATGCCGCAGGTCTGGGTTTGAATGTATCGTTGTGAGTTTTTGTGTACAAATGTGTGTATATATATATAGAGAGAGAGAGAGATTTGGATATTGTGTGCTTATTTGTTGGGCGCCTAATTTGGTCTTTATTTAGCAGTGTTCAGCGTGCTGTCAACTGATATTAGTGCATTGTCCTTTGTGCTGTCAGTACAACTGGTGCACAACCCCATGTATTGTCAGCTGACACCAGTGGACTGTTCGGCCTTGTTCTGTCAGCTGACACTAACGGATTGTCTGCACGTAGTGTTGTCAGCTGACACTAACGGGAGCGTTGTTAGCTGACACCAGCAGGCTGTTTCTACAGTGTTGTCAGCTGATACTAGCGGACTGCCTGAACGTAGTGTTGTTAGCTGGCACCAACAGGCTGTTTCTACAGTCGTCAGCTAACACTAGCGGACTACCCAACGTAGTGTCAGCTGACACTAACGGGCTGTCTGAACGTAGTGTTGTCAGCTGACATCAGCAGGCTGTTTCTACATAGTGTCAGCTGACACTAGCAGACTACCTCAACGTAGTTGTCAGCTGACACTAACGGGCTGTCTGAACGTAATGTTGTTACCTGACATCAGCAGGCTGCTTCTACAGTGTCAGCTGACACTAGCGGACTACCTGAACGTAGTGTTCGGCTGACACTAACGGGAGCGTTGTTAGCTGACACCAGCAGGCTGTTTCAGCTGACACTAGCGGACTGCCTGAAGGTAGTGTTGTCAGCTGACACCAACGGGCTGTCTGAACGTAGCGTTGTCAACGGACTCTAGCGGACTGTCTGAACGTAGTGTTGTCAGCTGACACTAGCGTGCTGGTTAAATGTGTTGTTGTTAGCTGACACAAGCAGTCTCAATGTGCTGTCAGCTGACACTAGCGGACTGTCTGAACGTAGTGCTGTCAGCTGACATGGCATCGGAGGACTGTCCTATGTTGTCAGCTGATACCGGATGACTGTCGTACTATGTTGTGAGCTGGCACCGGAGGACTGTCCTACTTGTCAGCTGGCATCGGCGGACTGTCATGTATGTTCTCAACTGGCATCGGTGGACTTTATTTTGTTGTCAGCTGGCATCGATGGCTGTCCTACCATGCTGTCAGCTGCACTGGCAGACTGTCCTACTATGCTGTCAGCTGACACTGGCGGGATGTGTTATTATTAGTGTTGTCAACTGGCAGTTTTTCTGACACTGGAAGGCCGTGTTGTCGATTGCTGTTTTTCAGGCAGCACGTGAACCACACGAAAGCCTTCATGAGCATCACAGAACCAATAGTCTGCCAGCCCCTAGCCCGCGTCGAGACCAAGCCAGCCCACGATGGAGCCCCTAGCCTGCCAGCCCACGAAGGAACCCATGAAATTGCCCCATGTCAGCCGACTGAGACAAAGGCAGTCCATGAAGGAGCCCCTAGCCATCCCGCTCATGAAAGAGCCCCTAGCCATCCTGTCCATAAAAGAGCCCCTAGCCATCCCGCTCATGAAAGAGCCCCTAGCTATCCAGCCCATGAAAGGGCCCCTAGCCATCCAGCCCATGAAGGAGCCCCTAGCCAGCCGGCTGAGACGAAGGCAATCCATGAAGGAGCCCCTAGCCATCCCGCTCATGAAAGAGCCCCTAGCCATCCAGCCCATGAAGGAGCCCCTAGCCAACCGACTGAGACCAAGGCAATCCATGAAAGAGCCCCTAGCCATCCCGCTCATGAAGGAGCCCCTATCCAACCGACTGAGACCAAGGCAATCCATGAAGGGATGAGAGAGAGGGCAGGCTATTGGAGAAGAAACACATTCGTGATGGAGATCAGGGCCCATGTGTATAAAAGCAAATAGTTCAAAGCGGACAGCCTCTAATCCCATTCGACAGAGTGCCGGTTCTTGTTCCAGGTAGAGACACGAGATTATAACGAGTTTAGGCCGGATGGATAGTCCTATTAGCGTTCCACACATGCCGATCTGTTCATCGTCTTCACCATTTAGAAGATAAACACGATTAAGGGGTCTAGTTGCTCCTCATGCATATGGGCCCCGTCTTGACGGCTGCATTAAGCACGTTGACGATTGGGCCAGTGTCGTAAACGCTTAAACTACTTAAAAGCAAAGATAGTATACGTATAGCTACACGATTTTTGCTTGAAGCAAGTTCAGAATCACGAAGGAAAACGGTACAGCTTTCCTTTGAATCATCTCGAGCCTTATCGGCTGGTGCGTGCATAATCCGTCACTACGAACGTTCAGTACTTTTCCAGTTCATAAAGTTATTATGAACTATACAAAATGCCTAAGGTGCGTTTGCGTCAGTGTGTGCGTGCATGCGAGTGTTGCGTTTCACGTTCGACAGTCACTACCACAGTGAACTGTCCCAAAGAAGTTGCCAAACTTCACGTTTTTTTTGTACAAATGACTTGCTTGCAATATTAAATGTGAAGTGAAGAAAGAGCTTCAAGAAACGGTTGAAAACACACAAACGGTTAAAAAGAACGCGAATTCTAATGGGACAGTACAAAACGCAAAACTCAGGTAAAGCCAACTTTTTCCAGACATTCCCCAAAACGTAACTGGGTGAGTATAATAATCATTTCCATTTATCATTTGAAAAAAGGGATTACCCCGAAAAACATTTTGCATTGTCCTATTACAATTACTGTTCTTTTCAACGGTTTGTGCGTTTCAGTCTTGTTCTAGGCTAGCAGTCAACCTTAAAAGTTAAAGAAATAACCAGCAACCTGACCACCCCCAGATTATTATTTAACAGCAGCTGTCAGTGTATTCTCGACAGACAAAAAAACAAACTGGGTTCCTCAGAGAAATTTACCATGAATACCTACAACCGTATTTAAGGGGACTATGTTGGAGACCAAGAAAAATTAAGCACACAACCATTCTGATGCCATGATTTTATTTATTTATTATTCATTATGAAATCACAAGCATTGTAGCCATCGACAATAAAATCATCAGAGAAAGCACATCATCAAAGGTTTTGTGAACACGCATTCTTCACACTTAAGTCTAGCCAATGTAGACATTTGCAAGTCCAGCTAATGTAGACATTTGCCATAAATCCACATGTACATTGCACACCATTTGTCGTTCCAAACGTACCACATGAATCTATCATTACATACACACCTTCACAACCATACCCACGCACATACTGGTTCATTCATATACACCTAGCACTCATTAATCACACACACTTGCACCCAGTCCACAACTTTAGTCGCTGTCATCAAACTTCTTCCTCTTGTTCTGTGGTTCCCCTCCAAAACCGCCACCTGTTGGGAGCAAAAAAGAGAAAATTGTAAGTGCACTAACAAAAAGAGCAATGTGCATTGACAGTAAATGTTCTCAAAAACAGCTCACTAACTTGTAAGAAAAAAAGAAAAAAAATTGTTTTAAAAATTACTCATAAACTGGAACCAAGGTACTGAACTTCAACATTCAAATCAGATACAATCCTGCACTACCTACCTCGACCACCTCTGAAGCCACCACGACCACCTCTGAAGCCACCACGGTCACCATAGCCGCCTCTTCCACCAAAACCCCCACGACCACCTCTACCTCCGCGGTCACCGAAGCCACCACGACCTCCTCGGCCACGACCACCACCTGCAACAGAATTAAAACACATGAACAAGACAGCATACAAAACATGCCTGAGGCAACAGTTCTACAAAATCAGCAATTATGCCTGGCATCATTCAAGCCTTTTATTCAACTTTATGTTAATTTTGGAGACAATTTAAGTGGCGGGAAAAAAGAATCTCAAACATCATGGTTTCAAAGGAGTGGAAGAAACTTGCAAACACTGGTCACCAAAACACACAACACAGAAAAAACATCTCTAGTTAATCGGTCTCAGGCAAATGCCTCGATTGTCACCATTATTTTCTTTAAGACTCGTCATCTTGCTCATCATAGACCAACTTGTTTACCAAGGAACAAAAGCAAGAGTTGGGACCATGTCCACATGTACCAGAAAGGCAGTATCAGACCACAGAAACATACCTGGAGAGGCAAAGTCCAGGAACACCTGTCTGCCATCAATTTCTGCGTTCTGCATTGTATCGTACGCGCTGGCTGCATCGTCGGGGCTGCTGAACTCCACAAAGCCAAACCTGCCACAGTTTATATACAGCAATGAGAAACTACATGCCCTGTGACTAATGACCTCATGGAATATAAAGGACAGTTAAAAATACATAATAGCCAATTCTATCTCAGGTGTGTCATGATCACGGCTCAAACCCCAGTACACAAAAAGAACAAACTCGTCTCAGCACAATGGAATGTCAGTGGGCAAGTTCCATTCATCACAAGCCACAACTAAGGTCACTGGCCAACCAATATTGTACGCTCAAAACTTCAACAAGATCAGTAATCAAATGGCAGCACTTTAGGGTCTAAAGTTCCTTTTTAATAAACCGCAACACAAGTGTGACTTGCACGCTTTTGCAATCACAAAGTGGGTCAGATAACAACTGCCATAACAACCCAACTACAGTTGCCTCAATAATCTGGAGGCAGGGTCAATTCAAAGACATGTCCTCAGCTTGCTTACCCTTTCGGTTTCTGTGTGTCTGGGAATTTAGCAATGCGAGCTGTTGTTGCATTGGGAAAAGCATCTTTCAATCCCTCCTCATCCAGATGAAAACTGAGGTTTTTCACAAACAGCACATTGCTTGAACCACGCTCTCCTGTAAAATAAAAAGCAAACAACCCAAAATTAGTGAAGTATAACAAAAGAATACATTATTTATGGCACCCCATATCATAAGAGCCTGGAGTGTTACAAAGGCCTACAAATTTTTACATGAGCATTTGCACACACACATGAACACCACAAATACAGACATTATTGAAGTAAAGCACGATACACAAAAGCATCACACATTAGTTTCCCCTTTAAAAGTGTGCAACATACAGTTGCGAAACAAGAAACCTCCCACTTGTAAAAACATCCTAAAAAGTACAGGTTGCCCTTAAAGGGGTGGGGGTTCTCGGTCAGTGTTGGAGTCATCCCCATGAACATCAGACATTTCATAAAATGGTCCAGTTAGGCTAGCAGTTACAAGCGGTAGAGGACATGAATAGTTAAAAAGAGGGGTGTTCTTTCTCATCAGGCATTTCTATTGTCACCACAAAGCACACACCTGTTGACTTGCGGCGATCACCACCATCCCGACTGCCATAACTGTCATTGAATGAGCGTTCGCGGGGTTTGAAGGAGCTCTTGGAGCCCGTGTAGTCCAGGTACAAGGCGTTACCCTCCAAGTCTGCCCCCTGCTTCTCCGACAGGACGGTGGCTGCTGTCTCTTTGTCAGGGAAAACAATGTAGGCAAACCTGAAAAAAATATTGAGCATACATCAAAACTTAACTGTAAGTAGAATAAAAAATGATCACAATCACAACAAGCAGCTCAATGGCAGTCCTGTTCATCTCACAGTCTCTCACATCTTACAAATGTTTGCTACAGAAGACTCATGATGATGTTTAATGCATCAGAGAAACAAACGTACAAAGACAATGCCAAGAAATAATCACGTAAACAATTGGCACTGGCACTGCAGAAAAGGATTTGCTGATTTCCTCACCTGCACAATTGGCAAGACTTATTTTCCGTATACCCAAAGTTTGGTTGCTCAAACACACATTCCTGGACTTTGCTTTCCCTTTCTACATGCACGGTGATGCAGTAGCACTTCACACATCAATCTCAACAAAATAGTACTGTATATCATACCCTCTGTGGTAGCCTTCCTTCTGGGGCAGACGGACCTCTGAGGCTTCAGAGAAGAAAGCCTGGAGTTTTCCTTCATCAACTGAATCAGCAAGACCCTTTACAAACAATGTGCGGTCATCAGCTGAAACAAAAACACAAAATTCAATAGATACACCTCTGCATGAAATACAAGCACAAGAGAGCCAAGCAGGGAGAGAACCAGGTGGGGTCTGGTTATTTCATGACTCTCAACCTATGTCTGAACGATTTCAAAGTGCAGTAAATGTGTGTTGATCCAGTGTTGCTGACTTGGAAAAATGAGAGGCCTTTACAACTACCCATGTGCGTTTTTAGTATTAGCTAGACTTGTAAGGACCATGATGCAAATATAAGGACTTATAAGGCCTTCCTTGGTAAATTCAATTTGTAAGTACTTGTGAACACCTGTAAGGACCCTAAGAACCTTGCACTGAAACTGGCTCAGAACTTTCGAGTACACAGAAAGGAAAACTTGTCTCAGCACAATGTGAGGTCAGAGAGGGCAAGTTCCATTCATCACTGCCAGAAGCGTGCTCAGATCACAATCTTCGTGTATATTAACATCAAAGGAATATGTTCCGATTTTTCATCCTATTCATGAAAATCTGCCTTTTTATCCTCTGAGATAATTACAGAACAGAAACCACCACCCAGAGACCTGAGGTTCACTTTTGTGTAAAAGGATACCAACATACATTCTGAAACAGTCTTACCAGAGGTGTCGCGCTCTTGTCTGCCTGCATACTGCTGGGTTTGCCCTTTCGGCTCACTGAAGGACTGGTTTTTGGGCTTAGCACGCTCCACTGTGATTTCACTCCCGTCCAGTTCCTGGCCGCTCAGAGCAATAGCTTTGTCCAGGTCTTCAGCATTGGCAAGGTCAACATAGCCAAACCTTGAACAGAAAATAATGCAGAGTTTATAAAGTGAAGAAACAGGTTGTTCAAGATCACCCAAAAACATGTTGCAGAAAAGGAAAAAGCAGCTTAACGGGTCAGGCAGCCTGACATGCCTTCATTGTGACACAACCCTGTATCTCAATTATTGCTGAGGAGGGATTGCATCAATGCTGATGTATGGAACATGAAATATGTCACAAGCCACATGGGCAGACACAAGCTACAAAGAAGCGAGGGACAACCACCAAGTCCATCCCACTACAAGTGACTGTCACGGCAATGCCTGTACTTTTCAATTATGCCACAATCACAAATAAGTAAATAAGACAAAACCAACCTCTGATGCGTAGCCATAAGAGAGGATGCTCTGCCCACTAACATAAGGTCCAACAAGTGTTCCCGCATCCATGAATTTAAAAAGGTTTACTGGAACGTATTTCTCACCAACGTAGTCAGCCTGGCTCCCTCACAGGAAAGGAAGTTGAACTGTCGAATAAAACTAGCAGCTGAAAGAGCAGCGTTTACCTGTGCAGGTCACAAATCCTTTTAGTGTGACCATGCTAAGTTGCTTACCTCTTTCTGTCCATTTTGCGAACATCTTTGCACTTGATGCCATTCTTCTTGAATAACTTCTTGACAGCCTCAGCAGTTGTGTCATTGTTCAGGCGACCAACAAACAGTGTGACCACTTCTGTAACAAAACCACCATGTGCACGTTAAGCAGAACACATGACAGGGGTACATTTAACAAAGAACACAATCCAAGCCTAACAAAGCCTGTGAAGAGGCCCACAAGCAGGCAAGGTGGTAGTAGTAGTAGTAATTGGATTTTAATGTCCTGTCAACCACACAGGGTCACCTCAGGACAGTCAAACTCAGGTCATAAGCAAATAAACATTTCTAAACTCTTCTCACATATCTATCAACCATCTGTCAAGTCAATCTACAAAACCAATCACTTCGCAAATATGAAACGCACATACACAAACATCAGACACAAATTTTCGAAGAGTTAGTCCCTTCAATATTACCCATGTTAAAAGAGCACATAAGGCTAGGACATGCTGGTATCATCGACCATTCCGTCTAATTTATCAACACCAGGTTAAAGAAAAATATAAAAAGGAATGGACAGACACAATATAAAATTAAAAAATATTATATAAATGCATAATGACAGTGCCATATGGCAGCAAGCTGCACATACCACCTACCAACTATCATCTCCTAGCTGCTCAACAAGAGCCATATATATAAAAAAAGCCTAACCCCTAATAAAAAATATTTGAGAATTTTCTGGAAAAAAGTCAGGAGAATGGACCATTAGCGGTCTAGGCAGAAAAAACAAGAGAGGATATAGGAAAGGGGAATCAAATGACAGCCCTAAGATTCCAAACAGGAGGGCGACATCAGACATCCCCGGCCTCCCTTCGGGGGAGCAGGCAAGGTAAAAAACTAAACTAAAAAAAACTGACATCACTGAACTGATAGAAGCATTTTTCTTTTCATACAAAATGCATTCAAGAAGTACATTCTTCTGAAAACCATCTCCACATGCTCAGTCATACCTTCAGTGGCACTGGTGTCCACTTTCTGTTTCTTAGCTACTGCTCCTGCATCTCCTCCCTTCTTGCGCTTGCCTGCCACCTCCTCTTCCTCAGATTCTTCCTCCTCTTCCTCAGATTCTTCCTCCTCCTCCTCCTCATCATCTGAAAAGGACAAATGTAACATGACAAAAGGAGCACACTCAATGACCTTCCTATCAACTAAGAAAAGACAAAAGCACTGCTATGACAAAAAGCAAGCTACATGAAGTTTTGTAGCCCTGCTTGTGACAAGCTGCAGTTGGCCAAGCTTTGGAATTGATCAGACATTTATACAAGCCAAAAATTAAAAAAACAGCAGTCGCTTCCATCTTACATCAGATAAACATTAGTGATCAAACTGGTTAAATTAAAAGAAAATCACTCACCAGCAGGTGCGGGTCTCTTGGCAGCTTTCTTTTCTGAAAAACAAGCAAACAAATTCAACCTTTTAGAACATCACTTCCAGCAAAGCAAAATCTTGGAATCTCCCCTTTTGTTTATTTCTGTTTTTGCTCTCTGGCTTACCAACACAATAAAACAAATTCAAACTTTCAGAGCATCACTTTCAGCACAAAGAAAAATCATGGAATTTCCCCCTTCTTTTCATTGATTACCATTTTTCTGTCCTTTCAGTTTATGTCCCGTCTATTCACACAGTTAACCTTTATATACTAAAGGGTCACTTCAATGGCTCAGAACTTGAGTACACAAACAGGAAAACTTGTCTCAGCAAAGTGAGAGGTCAGAGAGGGCAAGTTCCGTTCATCATGGCCACACGGACAAGAAGTTTAAACCACCAGCTCCTGAAGATGGGGTTACCTGCTTTCTTTGGGCTGGCAGGTGCAGGGGGAGCTTCAGCCTCAATCTTCACAGAACGACCCCCAACTTCCTGACCAGAAAGATCCACAGCTTTCAGAGTGTCGCCAGCAGACTGAAAGTCCACTGTAAAAGACCTGAAAGAAGAAACAATTTACTGAAAACTCACCTCCAAACTCGCAAGACATCAACTACAGCAAGCTGAATCGGGGCAATCGTTGAGCTCTGTTCACATTAAGGATTGACCCAAAACAACAGATTGGTAATGTTTTTACTGCACTCAGCTACAAAAAGCCATTCAAATAAGACTGAAACAGTTCCATATTCTGCAAGACAATCTACTCTTGACATTGCTTACGATTTTTCTTTCTTCTTCCCGAGACAGCCCAGACTGTCATGAAGCAAACATGAAGGAATGTGACTCACTTTTTGTTAGCCTTCACGATCTGCTTCACCTTGATGCCCTTGGTTTTGAAGAACTTTTTCAGCTGTTTCTCTGTCACTCCCTTGGCATTGGAAACTGTGGCAGTCAGCACTGAAACAACACAGCACCTTGTTGAACAGAATCTCATCTGAACACACCTCCACACTTAGCCCCATACATTTTACTAGCAAGATGCTAAAGGAAATTCACATTTTTCCTTTACTTTCAACATCCAAAAATGAATCTGAGATGATCTGCGATTA
Organism: Alviniconcha marisindica; assembly: GCA_018857735.1. Classification (NCBI taxonomy): domain Eukaryota; kingdom Metazoa; phylum Mollusca; class Gastropoda; family Provannidae; genus Alviniconcha; species Alviniconcha marisindica. Next base: position 518,941 of record JABMCL010001124.1, on the reverse strand, counting down.
TGGCTTGTGCTTCAGGCCTTCCATCTTGTGCACAAACTCTTACAGACGGCTTATCTTGTGGCTAAGCCAACCAAAATGATCAGCACAGCTTGATCTAAACCCACTACCTCTTGGTCTAAACAAAGCACACCTTGCACAAACTAGGCCAACCAAAACAATACATGTAAACCTAATGAACTCACGCCTACCTGGAGGCTTGGGTGGTTCTTCCTCTTCACTCTCATCTTCATCACTGTCTGTAACAGGCAGGCAAATGATAGTAAATCAGTCATTAGAACCAGTCAGTAACACCACAACACTGACTTGCATAAAGTTCAAAGTTCTTCCCGGCCACTTCAGAACATGTTCCACTACAAACTGCCATAGAATTCAAACTCTCCTAACAAAATTCCTAAAAGATCTCACAGCAAACAGCCACACTCCCAAAATTTACATAATCATGGGGCAATAGTCTATCAACTGAAGCAGCAGCTAAGCCACACACAAAATGCAAAAACAATCATAGTGGAAATCTGTGGAAAACTAAGAACCCTTACCACTTTCATCACTGTCGCTCTGGGCAGCTTTCACAGGGGTAGTCTTCTTTGCCACAGGCTTAGCTTTGGGTTCCTCTTCTTCGCTGTCGTCCTCACTATCGTCCTCCTCACTGTCATCATCACTGCCAGCAGCAGCTTTCTTGGCAGGGACAGCTTTCTTTGCTGGGGCAGCTTTGGGTGTAGCTTTCTTTGCAACTGGCTTTTCATCTTCACTGTCATCCTCCTCACTAGAATCATCACTGTCAGCAGCAGCTTTCTTAGCAGGGACAGCTTTCTTTGCTGGGGCGGCTTTGGGTGTAGCTTTCTTTGCAACTGGCTTTTCATCTTCACTGTCATCCTCCTCGCTGGAATCATCACTGTCGGCAGCCGCTTTCTTGGCAGGAGCAGCTTTGGGTGCAGCTGCTTTCTTTGCAACAGGCTTTTCATCTTCACTATCATCATCACTTTCCTCACTGCTCTCATCTGTTTTAGAAAAAGGTGCTACATAAAGCAAACTGAAAGAAAAAAGGCTTGGAAATAACAACAGAAATACTGGTCTCCAGAGGACGACTTTGGTTTATGTCAAATACTGAGTTTAACCCACAAGGTCCCAGACCAGCCACTGCCCTTTCGCTACAAAATCCCTCGCGAAGGGAAGTAACTGTGTCAAATGATCCTGGTATACAACTTTAAAAATCAATAATAAACACCAAACAAAAGTTTCAGCTCACTTCATATTTTCCCCAGTTACGAATACAGTGTTCTTGTATATCCAACAGGTTTTGATTTTTTTCACTAAAAAATAAAAGCATAAAAAAAAAAATCCCAAGTCAGAAATATCGCATCTGAATGTCGGGTTTTGGGGGTCTACGGGGTAACCAACTTTGCAAAATTTCCAGTTTGAATCTCCAAAGATGAAGCTCCGTGAGTTTGTTAGGGTGCCCACGGTAAGCAACCAAGCCAAATTTGCAGTTAAAATCTCAAAGGATGAAGCTCCGACACCACTGCTAACAGTAGGGCTTTTGTTTATTTTTGGCCAGCTATCACGCGTCCACCTCACAACTTTGAAAATTCACAGTGTCTCTCAAACTTCGCCGAACTTCTAACAAATGACATCGCCGGAAGTAGTAAATATGAGCGGAAACAAGGCTACACGTCTCGCGAGAATCCCATTCCTATTTGCATAAGCCGAGATGCTAATATGGAGCGTCTGCTAGCCGGCCGTTACTGGGCGGTCTGGGGTTTCGCAGTAAGGAAAAAGAGCGGGCGGTGACGGGCGGTCTGGGGCCAAGTGGGTTAAGTACCTACTTGCAACCACACTACCACTAGGTGTAATGCCAACCAGGTAAGAATGGATTACTATTTCCCTCTGGGACAAGTAATCTTCAATAGTGGTGTACATATAGTCTGTTGGGGTCCACCTGTTGTTACTTGATTTTTCTCTTATTTCAAAACCCCTAAGTCAGTGATTTCGCTCTGAAAATAGTAAACATAAGCAGTTAAAAAAAAGTTTATTAATGCTGCACCCAGTTCACAAAAACATTAGGCCAAATCAGTTTGTGTAGATGATAGGACAAACCAACCAACAACAAAAACCCAAAACAACACTGTAACCTCAGAAAGTCCAAAAGATTTAACAGGTACATCTGAACTGTGCCCAAACCACCACATACCTTTCGGGGCAGGCTTCTTCTGGACAGCTGTCTTAGCAGGAGCTGCAATATACAAAGTAAAATCTTCACCCAAACTAATCACATCCTGTCAATTAACCCTATTAGCTAGCAGTGGAAAAGAAACACACCAGATATGTCATATTCTTGCCACAACTAAATCAACATGAATGTAGATCTTGGGTGTGGGGGCCAAAATGTCTGGAGGAGTTCGAACCCCCCAGCTTCACTGTTGCCCGGAGGTCTCACGACTCCATTTTAATGTGGTGTCCAGCATCAAACCCCTGCCTATGAACAAGGCAGACATATGGATGCTGTGACACAAACAACAAAGTGGGTCAACTCCATCTAGTCTGGTAGTGCCAAAAAAAACAGCCCTACACAAACCTGATATTATTTTTTTTTAACTCTCTGAACTGGATACCTGAATGCTCATTACACAGATTTTTCATGGACCACTCTTGTTCATTTTTAAGACCAGCTCAAACAGAAGGCCAGTGCATTCACATGGGAAGACTGAAAACACAGAACTAGCAGTTATTTACCTTTGACTGCAGGCTTTTCATCTTCACTGCTGTCTTCCTCACTACTACTCTCCTCTGAAATAAGCAACAAACTCAGATGAACATGTGATAGCAATGTTAAGAGACATTTAAAAAAACCTACACTGTCCAATGCATACAAGTACCAAAACTTCTAGTAGTCTAATATTTTGTCCATTCAAATTTGTCACAATAATTTAATAAAACATTCCCCCTCTAATATGACCATCAATGTTGTTTTCTTGGTGTGCGTGTCATTTTTGGGGTGGTGGGAGGGGTGGTGTGAAAGGTGATTGACACCACAACCCATACCTTGTAAAGCCGTGCCCTCAGTTACCATGGCCTACCCATTTTTTCACACCTCTTGGTGATACAAGTTAGCCCTTACCCACAACCCCTAGTACCTAACATCCCAACCCATTTTCATCACTGTAGGAGTATAGATGAGATCTGTGCTGCACTTTGTCACACAAAGATCTTTGTTGGACAGAATTTCTTAGTCATGAGTAGCATAAAACGCAAGACTACAGAAACTACAACAAATCGTTACCACAATAAAAGTGCAATATGTGGTCAGCCACAATGCTTTAAACTTGTAAAAACAGATCAAAATCAACAAAGAGATGACAGTGGTATTGAAGCATTTTAGAGACCACTTACCCAGTATAGCAAACAAAATGAGTTCCCCCACGCAGGACAAAGATTGGCCAAAAGATCAATAAAAACTGCTTACCCGGACCTGAGATCAACGACACCGTTATGGGCATCTTACCAACGTAAGATGTAGTGGAAAACAAAATGTTTGTTTTGAGACTCCCTATTGGGATTACTTCCAGTTTCAAAACTTGGAAATCCCCAAAACTCTGAGTACAGTTGGCAGAATGCTGTGCAACACTGCACTTATTATGTGCAATGATGTATACAGGTGTCAGAAATCTCTGGATTTGACTTTCAGAATGCTGGCGCAAATAGCAGTTCCTAGGCTGTCCAAAGCACACAGATTAATTTCTTGTTGCAAAAAGTTTTAGTTTTTTTCCCTTCAAATTTTACAACCTTATTTTTAATTTTTTGGAGCAGTCAAGCAGTTTCTTTTTCCCTTTCCAATTTTTTTTTTTTTTGTCCCTTCAAATTTTCCACAATAGAAGTAACATCCACACCAGGAACAATTTCACAAGCCTAAGAAATCATTTGTAAACACTTCTTAAGACAGTAATTATTATGTATACCTTTCTTTGCCACTTTCACTCCACCAGCAGGGGCAACCTTCCCATTGGTTGCCTTCCCATTGGGAACATCTAGGTAAGAAAAAAAAGTGGAAATTCTATACCTTGGATATCCTGCTTCAAGTTACTGTACCTTCTTTTTCAAACTTTAGAGACAAGAAAATCTGATTCATTTATTCTTCTTTTAAAGCACCTCTCATATTCCGTTACCCTTTATAGACTTCGCAGCAGAGGCACATTTTAATCTATACCTTTCCTTGCCAATTTTCTGAAAACATCTGTAAAAGCAGTATATGGTGTAACTAATGGGCAAATTTGCACAAAATGCTTGTTTGACTTCAGAATTTTTTACTGCTAAATGCATACCTGTTGACCTATCTTTATGAAGTCATGTTTGATGCAGAACAACATAGTTGATGCCTTTGGAAATTCTGCCGTTGTATGAAACATGTTTGCTACACATGGGTAATTTGGTCTCAGGCAAATGCCTCGATTTGTCACCATCATGTAATGTATGGCTCGTCATCTTTGCTCATCATAGACCAACATTACCTCACTACCAGCCATGACGCTGTCCTGAAAACATACCACACATTAGCAGCATAGTAATCGCACTACAACTACATGTGATTATTTCATTATTAAACACACTTTTGCTGATTTTTTCTGTAATCCTAGAAAATACAAACTTCAAACAACCAAAGACGCACCACTATCATCACTGCTGTCGTCATCATCATCAGAATCCTTTGGTGGAGCAGTCTTTTTGATTGATGCAGCCGTGGCCTTGGCAACAGCCTTCACTGGGACCTAATAGATAGAAGATGGAATGTCAGGTGGTCAATCTTCACCAGTACAGCTGCATATACTCAGTACAAAAAGAAGCTGGACTGCTACTCAGTCAATCTTTTTTCCTAGGACTCGGGTGAGAAAAAGCACCATTATTGTTATTAATACTTTTTTATTACCTCTTCCTCACTTTCTGAAGACTCAGAGCTTGATTCCTCAGACTCAGGCTGAACGACCTTGGCAACTTTGGCCTTGGGTGGGCTGGCCACTAGACCTCCCTGGAAAAAAGCCATAAAATAAACAAGCTGTTCTTGCAACTAATGAGACTCCCTGAGATATGGTCATGAAATCTGGCATTCTTGCAGAGAATGGTTAAATCTTGAAAAGCACTCTCCATATTTGGACTAAGGGCACATGAAGCATTTGTCTAAGTTAGATGTGGAAATTCAAATGTGATGACCAATTTTATCATTGTCAGTTTTCCCCTTGGTGGTAGGTAAAATGACCACTGTAGGCGAGGGCCATAAAAATGGTACACAGCTGATCAAAACGAATGTATCGCAACAAAGATAAAAACTGTGACAAAGAGAAAAGTTCCTGGACAATTGTCAATTGATGATGCTTCATTGATTAAGTGGTTACACAAGTCTGGTACCAAGACAGATTTATGCCACAGCTGACCCTGCTTTTGGCATCTACTCTTTGGGCACAAAAGATCTTAAAAACAAGTTAACTGCATTTGGTTTCATAGTATAGTTCCTGTACTATAAAACCAAATGCAGGAGCACTGTATGAACTGGGTAAAAAGCAAGATAGGGCTGATAGCTTTGTTAGAAATAGAATTCAGCTTTAAAGAGTAGTTGCACATAGCACAGCTGTATACATGTAAAATAAACCATTCAACCATCCAGACTTTGTACCAAACTTGCACATCATTTAATCAAGAAGTTCAACAATGCAAGCTCATGCTCTTATTCTTAAGTCTGATGTGATGTGCATCTTACCAAATTGGAGATGTGAAGAGACCAGGGCGGCAGGCAGGCGGACACACCAACCAATCACAGCTGGCTGCAAGAGGTGCGCACATGTGCAGGCATTTAGTCCCCCTGTGGCGAGTGCCCAGAAATCTGATGCACGTCACCCAGGTCAGCACAAGGCCACTGCCTTTGCACAGTTACCAGGCATATAGTCCCCCTGTGGCGAGTGCCCAGAAATCTGATGCAACATCACCCAGGTCGGCATAAAGCCGCTACCTTTGCACGGTTACCAGGCATTCAGTCCCCCTGTGGTGAGTGCCCAAAAATCTGATGCAACGTCACCAAGGTTGGCATGAAGCCACTGCCTTTGCACGGTTACCAGGCATTCAGTCCCCCTGTGGTGAGTGCACGGAATACCGACACAATCACCAAGGCTGGCACAAAGCTGCTGCCTCTGCACGGTGACAAGGCATTCAGTCCCCCCTGTTGTGAGCGCACAGAAGCCTGCACATCACCAACCAGGTCGGCACAAAGCCGCTGCCTTTGCACACGAGCAGGCATTTAGTCCGCCTGTGACAAGTGTGCACAATACCCATGCAAGATCACCAAGGTCGGCACACGGCCGCTGCCTCTACTCATATAGTCACATCTCTGACTGCAGTTTGCCTTTGTGTCATTTCTGTCCCTGCCGCCAGGGACATTGCCAATCTCTCTCTGTGCCAGTCCTGCGCCCAGGACTTTTACCAAATACCACCTTTTTTGATGACTCTGACGCCAGAGACATATCCACATTCTATGCACCCCAACTCCAGGGTCAATTCACCCACGTTTTCCTCAGCCATGCAGCTGCTGTGCTCAATTTGTTTCTAATCAAATTGCTCTGCCACGCAGCAGAGCCCAACCACGTTAATTCCCCTCCCCCTCAGATGGCCATCAGTCTGGCATGTGAAAGAGGTGAGGACCTTGGCACCCCAGACAAGGTTATCTGGTCACCAAGATACGGTCGCCATCCAGCTGAGTTGTTCCAAACAGCACACCCCAGGTGAAGATCTGCCAAAATTAATCTGTCTGTGTACTCTTCACAGTAAACAGCCAACACTGATACAGTAGAGTTCTTTTCCTACAAGAGAAAGATTGCAATCATTGATTAATTTGTGGATTTGGCTGGACGAATCAAATTTATAAAGCGGTAATCTCCTATTTTAGTGTCTTAAACTATTGCCTCACTTGATTTTTTGCATTGTTCATTTTGGGGTTGACTTGCTGTTTGGAAAGCCATTCAGCTTTATGAATAATGAAGCAGTGCTTTTCTAAATTTATGGCCGTATTGTAAGTTTGAACACACATTTTACGAGCGCTGTCAGTCCTGAATCAGCAATGTGCGCATGTTTGAGCACATTGAAGAATAAGTAGTAACTTGGTGTTTTATACAGATTGAAGGATACTGTGTTGAAAAAATGCATCATTCTGCAAAGTCAGTCTGAAACAGGAACAGCACTGCTCCCAAAGACTGAATCAGTGAACCACACTGAATGGCATTTCAAACAGTAAAGACTACTAAGAGCAGCCGAAAAATTGGACATGAATATCACTGAAATAGAAGCAATAATTTTGGACACATATAAATAGTAAATTACCTTTCAAAGGTAACCAACAATGAAAAAAGACCCCAAATGCGACTTTTCCTGGCCGTCCTTACATACACAATCTACATTAATTTGCACGTAGATCATTTGAAAAAAATTACATGTAAGAACTAAGAATAAGATGGCACCAATTTTTTTCATCACAAACTAGCAGCATTTGCACGGTTGGCTAATAACTAAATTCGGGTGAGCGCCCGCATCAGTCATGGCATGGGCAACTTAGTTTCACCTTTTAAAATTTCTAGTTCCACTGACTCACTGATCGACCACGTGGTGGACAAGCTTCTAAGTCTTCTTGAAAGAAAAACCCTTTTTTTTTTTAAGGTAGCAATGCGAAACTTGTACATTTACTGGATGAGTGGATCTGTGGGTCAAAACGTTTACTATGTGTGACCAATTTATCACGCAAACAAATGTACGTTTGCGACCATGTGGTGAAATCGAAGAGGGTGACGGACCACGTGGTCGAATCAGGGAATCGTACACGTTCGCTTAAGTTTCATTTTGCGTCTATTTTAACGAATGTTGGTACGATTATTCAACGAAACTGGCACAGTATTATATTCCAGGCATACCTTGCTTTTCTTGGCGCTCTTAGTAGGCATAATATCGTGTAGATGCGACTGTTCGTGAAAAAAGAATTTAGCAGCTTGGTCTCCACGTCCTCAGCCTGATGAATTCTCGCGCAAAATGGACGCAACAGAAGGAGGTCAGCTCGAAGCCAAAAATAAATTATGTTTTCGTATAAAAATCAGACCTTCAGAAATATACGAGATGCACATGCGTTTCTAACCATATTTTATCTGGTCGCTGCATTTGCATCAGCATAACAAAGGGAAGTCAAGAAAAGGGAGGAATATATGACTATGGTGATTCGGACAAGTCTGTTAGAGGCTATGGCCGGGGCAAAACGATGCCTTAATTTAAACAAATTTATTTTCCCGTCTTTTTCGCATTTTGGCAACACTCGATCGCCTGTGGGTTTGTTTGTTGTTGTTTTCTTTTGGGGAACGCAAAAGAATGAATGTTCGAAAATCCAAGATAAAAAAACATGTATTATTAATAGAAACCATTTGGGAATTCATACAATTCAGGGAGGGGAACGACGGCGGGCGCGGGAGAAGCCAAAGACTTTCCCTTGCGGGCTCTCGGTAATAACAAAGATAGTGAGCTACGCTGCTAGCTTACTATCTTTGGTAATAATAATACTGAGAGACTTAAATTAGGAACCAAACACTCGATCTGTCCTCAGTTGGAGCCAGGAAACACGATGCAAGACTGAATTTTAGCCGGAGTGGTCGTTTGGGAGTGACTGACGACTATCAAGTCATTTCCAAGAGCCTGAATACCCAGGGCTACTTTTTGGTTGCTTCAGTGTTGCTTTACGTCCACAGAAACCGTAGGCTTATTAGGGACGGGAGCCTAAAACGGCCACCTCGACTTTCGCACAGCTCCTGAACTCTGACCCGGCCGGGCCACCTCTTCAGTTATCACTTTTGTTGCTTTCACTTACTCTGCAAATCTCGCTTTCCGGCACCCTTCCTCCATTTGAGCACAAACAACCTCCAAAACACACACACACACACACACACACACACACCACACACACACACACACACACACCACCACCACCACCACCACCACCACCAACAACAACAACACAACAACAACAAGTGTGGCGGGTGCGTGTTTGTATGCGCGCGCATGTGTGGGTGGGTAGGTGTAGTGTGCGAGGGGTACAATACAATGTTTATCATATTTTTTGAGTTTTCATTTTGTATACATTGTGCTGATCTCCTAAACCTCGGTGTGCTAACTCTTGCTATGGCTGGCGGTCAAAACTGACCTGACCAAAATACGACCTTCCTACGTTCAGTTCTTCTGCTGGTGGGTAGTTGCACTGATTGACAAAAAAACTGAAGCAGATCCGAATAGCCTAGGGCCTTTACGGCGGCTTATACTGACTCTCAACGCCGTCAGGTTCTCTCCGCGGCCGGCTCTCTCTCTCTCTCTCTCTCTCTCTCTCTCTCTCTCTCTCTCTCTCTCTCTCTCTCTCTCTCTCTCTCTCTAGTCGCGCGCGCGCACACACACTGACACACAAACACACTCGGACCGGCCGTGGCTGACATCGGCCACGCCGGCACACGGTACACACTGACACCGTGCACACATCTCTCTCTCTCTCTCTCTCTCTCTCTCTCTCTCTCTCTCTCTCTCTCTCTCTCTCTCTCTCTCTCTCTCTCTCTCTCTCTCTCACACACACACACCGCGCGCGCACTGCACACACTACTCTCCACCTCTTCATCTCTCTCTCTCTCTCTTCTTCTCTCTCTCTCTCTCTCTCTCTCTCTTCTCCACACACACACACACACCGCGCGCGCACGCACACACACACACACTCTCTCTCTCTCTCTCCACACACACACACACACACACTGTGATACAAACTCACACACACACACCACGCACGCACCACGCACACGCACGCGCGCGCGCACGCACTCACCACACACACACACAAACACACACACACACACTCTCTCTCTCTCTCTCTCTCTCTCTCTCTCTCTCTCTCTCTCTCTCTCTCTCTCTCTCTCTCTTCACACACACACGGCACACACACACCACACACACACACACATACACACACACACCACACACACACACACACACACACACACACACACACACACACACACACACACACACACACACACACACACACACACACACACACACACACACACACACATACACACACACATCACACACACTGACTGTGACATACATTGACACACAGCTACACATGACACAGCACACACACGCACGCACGCACGCACGCACGCACACACACACTGATTTTTCAGTTTTTCAGTGTTTTTAATCAAATTCAAGTTACTGAAAAGTCGCCTACTAGTCCGGCGCTCTGAGTGACTATCTCGTCGGCATTACTCTTAGGCAATATTTGTTTTCGTTGTTGATCGCATTTATATTGATATACACTAACAGTCTACAGTGACACAAAAGAGGCTAGTTAAAAGGACTGACTCTGCCAGTCTCAGTCAGTACCTCGGTGTGACTACTCGCATGATAAACTGATATGCTCTACCGACTGTTAGGCCTACGGCAACTGCCCGGCAGTAGCCGCCGCTGAGAAGTGACCACACTTGGCTGGAAATTCATGTCACAAGTTTTCCGGTTTGCAGGTCTTCTTGATTCATGTTGCTGCGGTTTAACATGGACTCAGTCACTCCCCGGCGTCACTGACTGAGTTTCAGTTAGTTTTTCGGCCGGCACTGACGCGCGCACACTGCTCCGCGGTCACTCCGCAGGACAAGCCGCGGAAAACGGCCACAAAACCGTGACCGCGCTCAAGACCGCTAGGACCGGTCAGTATAGTCAGTAAAATACCCTGTTGCTTTCAGTCAAATTTTGTCACAGTAGCGTTTCGAGTCGAGGTTTTCAAGTTTTTGTTTGTTGTTGGGTAAAAAAAAAAAAATCAGTCTCTGCCTTTTGCCCCCCCCCCCCCCCCCCAAAGTTGGGGGGGGGGGGGGGGGGGCGGGCGGCCTCACAGTCACACACACACGCACACTGTGACACTGCTGTGATGACACGGCCACACCGCCACTCAGTGACACGTACGCATCCCACCGGCCTAGACGCCTCTCCACAGCCACTCAAAACACCATCATTTTTCATCCCCGGCCACACTAAAGGCAAAACACTCTCCCCCCCCCCCCCCCCCCCCCCCCAACCACAGCGTGGGCTTTGATGATTTTTGGTCACAGATGGTCATGAAGGCAAATCAGTAACACAGAAACAAAATACCACAGAAGAGCTAGACTGATGTGGAATCAAACCGTGTGGCGGCACTAACTGTAGGTGTGATTGAGACAAGTAAAACTATAATAGAAGTGCTAAACATTACCAGATTCATGTGAGACTGTAAACGATGTGCCGCGCACACATCGGCCGAAGGCTCTTTTTCTTTTCACGGTGCTTTACTTCCACAGAAGCCACGCCACGTACGGCTTATTAGGGACGGGGAGGAAAGCTCGTTCTGTTTTTGTTTAATGTCCTCAGATGCCGCTAAAAGCACTGATATTAGGGACAATGGGAAAGCTCGTTAAATACCTGGTTTAAACACCGGCCACGAAAAAGCGTCGTTCAGGCTCGTCAGTTGCGTCAGAGGTGGCATATGGGGCTGTTAATAAGAGAGGGAACTCTCACGAGTATCCCAGAGCTCAGGAACCGGCTGTGCGAAAGTCGAGGTGGCCGTCCTGGGCTCCCGTCCCTAATAAACCTTCGGTTTCTGAGGACGTAAAGCATGACAAGGCTGAACTGAACGAGTCATCTCACTGCGGCCAGGAGGCTAAATCGCGCTGAGAGCTCAGGAGCTGTGTGAAAGTCCTGGACTCCCGTCCCTAATAAGCCTACGCTTTTTCAGTGTTGACGTAAAGCAACACTTCAACAACAACTAAATCGCGCGAATAACTTGGCGGTTAGTTTATATGGCGTGGTATTATGGTCTCGGCGCCGACTGACAAGGGCCGCGAGCGCCGTGATACCGTTCTTTGCAAGATCAAGTACAAAAATATATATATAATACGGCCAAGCATAATATGTATTCCTCGCACACACACACACACACACTGCCACACACTGAGAACTGAGGAATGTAGATGTACGAACGGGGATGAGAGAGGGGAAGGGCGGTTGGGATGGACGGGGGTTGGGTGCGGCCGGATAGATGTAAGAAGGGACTGAGCTGATAATTCTGACCATAAAATCTTTGCACTGAAGGGAAGATCTTTGGTAAAGCCTAGTAGTAGCTTCTGGTCTTAGCCTTTCAGCACCGTATGGGCAAAAATCACTAGTGTCCGCGTTTGTGCAAAGCCTCAGTGGGCAAACCGTCGTCCGCGGGCAACCGATCCTACAGAGTGATCATCTACCGGCAACATACCCTCCCAGCACTCGGGCCATCCTGTGAGTGGAACAGCCTCCCTGATACTGTTGCCACAGTCTTCGTCTGTGGCCTCCTTTGGCCATCATCTCTGGCCTCCAGTGAAATCAGAGTTCAGAGATACCTCTGATAAAGCCGGCAACAACTTGACAATATACTTTTTCTTATATATATATTAAAAACACACACACACACAATCTCTCTCTCTCTCTCTCTCTCTCTCTCTCTCTCTCTCTCTCTCTCTCTCTCTCTCTCTTCCCTGCTATTTTCAAGGTAGGTAGTTGTTGAGGGGCTAACGGGCTGTGCCGGCGGTCGGCACGTGTCGGCTTCCACGGTTGTGCCCCACGGAGCGCTTCGCTAGCCGGCCGGGACTGTGTCTGGCCGCCTAGTCTGAAATATATACTGCAGGGAGTCCAGATTTTTTCCCTCTTCAGTTTACACGGCTACAGCCAGGAACAAGCTCTCTGACTATGCGGTCAAGCCCCTGAGCTCTGACTCGATCAGTTTCCGAACAGGTCGGTCGGCCTCGAGTCAGCTACGGACAGTCGCCGGTTTGCCGTACACTGAACACACGATACTTCACTGAGGTAGACAGCCCCTTTTGCGGCGGCGGCACCCCAACTGATTTAAGTTTGATTTAGTTAAAAATATCAAATATTTTGCATACGTTTTTCCCCTGAGCTCCGACTGACTCGATCAGTTTTAGGTCAGTCAGCCGGCTACTGCCACTGAGTCGCCGGGTTACCGTATAGAACACCGTATGATATTTTCACTGCGGGTAGACCGCCCCTTTCGTGGTTCCCCCGCAACTAGTTTTAGTTTGGCTTAGGTAAAAATATCAAATATTTTGCCTATATTTTGCCCCTGAAATCTGACTGATCAGTTTCAACAGGTCAAAGTCAGTCTCGAGTCAGCCGGCTACTCAGTGACAGTCGGCCGGGTTGCCGTACCGGCAGAACACATATTTTCACTGAGGTACTGACAGCCCCTTTTCAGTGCGGTTCCCCAACTGGTTTCAGTTTGATTTAGGTAAAAATATCAAACATTTTGCATATTTTTTTATTTTTTATTTTGCCCCTGAGCTTTGACCGTGACTCGATCAGTTTCCGACAACTGACAGGTCGAAGCCAGTCTCGACTGAGTCAGCTACTGATAGTCGGTTGCCGTACCGTGAGAACTTTATTTTCACTGAGGTAGACAGCCCCTCAGTTTTGCGGTTTCCCACTGAACTGGTTTCAGTTTGATTTAGGTAAAAAATATCAAATATTTTGCATGACTGACATAGGAGCCGGATATGATTTCGGTGTAGTGAAATTAAAGCGTAAAAAAATGAGAAAGAAAACTGAAATGAAGACTGACTGACTGCAGAACTAGCCGGGAAACTGAAACGTAGTATAACCTGAGCCGTTATTCTCATTGGTAAAGTTATCACTCCAGAACGTAAACGACCATAAAATTCGAAGCGTGGTGCGTCGTGGCTCAGCCAGTATGCGTGTGACGTTATCGCGAGTGGTCTCAGTTACCATTCTTCCCCTCTCCAACAGACGACGAAACGACTGTCCGTTCCTACTAAGTCGCTCGACTGAGTGGGGCTGCTTGTTGTTGTTGAAGTGATGCTTAATGTCCTCAGATGTCAGTTGTCATATTAGGGACAAGTTGTGACCAATGCCGAAGCACGGTTCAGTAATTCTTTACGTCCACGGAAACCAGAAGGCTCGTTAGAACGGACAGCCCAGGTCGGCCACCTCGACTCTCACACAGCTCCTGAACTATGAGTGGGGCTGCCGAGTACTTGTGCCCTATAGAGATATTCCATTTGCGAACGCACTTCCGGCAGCTTCTTTAGGTCCCCCACGTGTTTGAACGCAAGCACAATCACACTAGTTAAAAGCCCCAAAATGGCCAACAAACAAAAATCCAAGGTATGATGTGGTTTCTTTTAAGAATGTATGTATTACTTATTATGTGTTATCATGTGAATGTTTTTTTCATGGCAGTCTTAATCGTGCAATCTTGAACTAAGTTGAACTGTGCATTTCCGAAATGCACCCATAGTACCACTGCAAATGTACAATAACAGGCCAAATGTACAATTCCAGGCCCTCTAGTCTCTAGTAACTTGGCTTTTTTTGCGCCCAGTCAACCAGTCTCTCTATCGGTTTGCGCTTTTTCTCCTGTACAATTACCACAATCATCAGGTTGATTATGTTGTCACGGTTTGCGTAAAACTGCTTCTTTACCAAGCCCCTGACCGCTTGAGTCTCGACACAAAGAGATCAGTAGTACTGTCTGCTGTTGCCTCTGGTGGCGACTCGTACCTCACCCCACTTTCTTATTCTAGTAAATTCGACACCCAAAATGTCTGGGGGCTAAGGATGGATAGGTCTTGCGCCATTATGAGATCTGAGCCATAACGGCGCAAACACCAGTACTGCTGTAGTATGAGATTGAGACTGAGAGCCTTTAGTACGCTTTACTGGCTTTAAATTAGTGTTGCCTGAAATTCTAGTGCATGCTCATGGTATTAGTTATTAAGTATTACATGTTATTGTTATAATGTTAATAATTAAAATAAAAATTTGCGCACAAATCACTTTTTTTCTTTTTAAATTACAGACTCCTCAGCCTCAGCAAAGACCAAAGCCACAGGGTAAGAAGACGCCACAGAGTGCACCTGTAGGGAAAAAGCCACAACTTGCACAAGGCAAGAAGGGTGCCGTTGACAATGAGGTAAGCAAACAGTGAACAGTTTGGGGATTTGATATGAATTTCTATAGGAATGAAATCTGAAAAAGGACCAAAGAGACATGAATGTGTTTGTGAATGCAGTCGTGCTGAGCAAGAACGTGAGGAAGATAATGTCTGTCACTGTGTCAGTAATTCACCTGTATTTAATTATTTTGACTTATTTAATCACATTGCACTTGCAGTGATGTGGCTTGTGTGGAGGGGACAGGGGTGTCAGAGCATAAAATACATGCATTATTAATGTTATTATAATATAAGATTAACTTTTTAAAATTATTAATATAATTTATTCTGTTTATATCTGTTAGTGTTACACCTCTTTTTATTATTGTTAAACTTGAGCATCAAAATGATGATGTTTACTTTAAACTGTACTTTGAAGTTTGATATAGTAATAGTCATGTAGTTGTATTGCACTTGCTGTTCCTTTAGTTTAAATTCATGTGTAGTTTTTATTCCCACATCTGGCCACTGAAGTTGTGAAATCACTAGATCTTGTAAATGTAACTGATGGTTACATTTCCAGTCCAGAAACTTTGATCTGACCACCATGCTGAACTGACCAGTGAAATACACAATAATTTGAACTGATTCAGCATTCAAAATCAGATGAATGTTATTTACCTCATTTGACTGCGTTGATATCTCTCAGTCTCATCTGAAGTGAGCAGTCATCATCAGCAAAGGCATTCCATTACTTAGTTTAAAGATTTTGTTTTCAAATATTACTATTTACTAGTAGTAGTGTTTGCTTATTCAGTTACTGGGCCAAAAATGTCAATCACTCAGCACTTGTTTGTGACATTCTCACACTGTCACAGACTCAGGCTGTTTGGTAAGTAAGTTACAAGTAGAACTGCATGTGGCTGAACTTTTTGACATGAACTGATGAAGAGTAAGATGTAAAAAGTGTAAACTGTATTAATGTCTGTTTTAAACAAAAGAGAGAGGAAACGTTTCACATGTACTGATATATAGGATGTGCAGCTGAAAATGTTTTTTTTTTCTCACTTAGGCTGGAAATGGAATGTTTCAGGTTTCTGCAAAGGCAGTTACAAAAAAACTGTTCCAAAATGGAGGGGTAAGTATTTTGTTTCTACCAGTCCCACCATGAATTGTAGATCATTAATTTTTAATCTATGACCACATGCCATGTGGTCCAACAAAATACCAGTTTTGGTGATGTTAATTTTGGTATTTCTCAGTTTTACTCACTGGGCCTTTTATGCTATTTTTTAAAATTAAAAACGAACAATTTATTAACTGGCTGTAGTGTTTGTATTTAGGGTTTTAATTTTAAAAGAAAGATAATCTGTTAAATATGCAATGTGCTTTCAATGGGCTATGATGCAAGTTTGTTTCTTTGTAGAACTTTTAAGTTATGCATCATAATCATCAATAATGAGGTTGGAGATTAAGACTTTTGACTGAATGATTGATGTTAAGAGAGGTGAAAGGTAGTTTTGTGAAGCAGAATGAATTATTTGAAACAGTGCATACATTCACATGCATGCATACACGTATACAACACACACACACACACACACCACAAACATACATATTATATAAAATATACACACATCATGTCAATATGTTTGTGCCAGTTTCCTGTGAAATTAATGGTTGTTAATATTATGTGTTCTTGTTTTCGTCTAGGCTACACCAGGAAAAGGACGTGGTAAGTATCTGCAAATTCTACTCGTATAAAAACAGTTCTGCAATCTCTAAGTAATACTAATAGTAGCAGAACAGCTACTAATTATTAGATGACTCAGTATCTGTTTGGCAGTAACTATAATTAAGTCTACAGCACTACACATGTGTAGACGACAATCAAGTTGAGTGAAGTAGCAGTCTTTTGATTTGAAAAGAATGTTGTCAGTGTGGAACATGTTTCCTGACTCCCCAGTCCCGGAAGCTTTTCTTGTGAATGTCATGTTTCTGTTCATCATTTTTCTTTAGCTGATACTCTTTGCCACCTACATCCACTGTTATGTTAGCATCTTTTCCACTATAGCTATTTTCAGAGATCTTCAGGGAGATTGTTTTTTTTGGTCTTTATTTCTGTCATCCACTGATTTATCATTTGACCCCTTCCCTGCCCTTTCACTGTTATAATAATATGCCATCCTTTGTAAAAGGCTTCTCACTGGTCAAAAGGACTCCAAATAATGTCCTGCTGTAGTCCTCCCTTTTATGCATTATTATAAAGTAATAGGGCTCAGAATTCTCAAAGTGAATGTTTCTTAGTAGTTTATATTCTAGGACTAGTTCTTGGAAACAAAATTCAGCAGAAAAAAAAATCCGACAAAATCAGGGAATGGGTTAATTCAATAGAGGATGCTTGTTTTATTTCCACAGGCACACCCAAAGCTGGGGAGAAGCGGAAGCTGGACAGCAGCCCAGCCAACCAGACACCAAGCAAAGGCAACAAGAAGGCCATGGGCAGCAAGCCTGGCACACCTGCCGCATCCCTGGCCAAGGGAAAACCCACCCCCACCCAGACACCCAAAACTCCGCAGCTGGTCAAAGCACAGACACCCCAGGGAAAGAAGACACCACAAATGAAGAAAACTCCCCAGGCAAAAACGCCTGCTTCGTCTGGCAAGGGTGGGAAGAAGACTCCTCAGAAACCAGCAGAGGATGATGAGGATGATGATGAGGATGATGATTTTGCAGAGCTTGAAATGGACAGTGATGATGATGATGATGATGACAGTTTGGAAGAGGACATGGATGATGATGACGACGATGAAGATGAAGGTGATACATTTTGTACTGTACATGCTGAAAGTTGCAAATGGAGAACCTTTACTTTCATATATTGCACTGTTCTCTTGCCCTATCCCCATCCGCTATCCCCCTTCAAAGCCATTTTGTGCATGAAGATCCTCCCTATTGCTCCTGTATAGATATGATCTAAAATCTTATTTGAGTCTTGGCTGTTTGTGTTTGTCCAAATATGTCTGCTGTCTCAAAATGTTCTCGCCTATTTTCAAGACAGCCAAAGTATCTTAAGTGTGATTTATATCAAGCGATACATACTTTTTTGTGTTAAAACCAAAGATTGGTAATATCCAACTATACATCAAGCACCACTACCCTCCTCCCCAATAAGAAAGGAAAAAAAGCAGATGCAATTCAACAATTCTGTAAACTTTCTGCTTTGTATGCTTTTAATTTTACGTTCAGTTCTTCATTGTAAATCATATACCTGATCTCTGAAAGTTTTTTTTTTTGGAAGAGAAGTGAGTTGCTCAAGTCCTGTTACATTTAGCTTACACTTAAGTTACAGTTATTCTTAGAAGTACTGACCACATTCTGGAAGTGTATGACATGAACTTCTGTTCCCCAGCACCAGCACCCAAGAAAGCTGCTGGTGGTGATGCCAAGAAGGGTGCCAAGGCCATGATGGAGCTGGTGGAGGATGACAGTGAGGATGATGAGGAAGATGACAGTGAGGATGATGAGGAAGATGACAGTGAGGATGATGATGATGAAGAAGACGATGACGAAGAGGAGGATGATGAAGGTAAAAAACGTTTTGCAACCACAAGTTTATACATTGGTCCAAACTGCGCAGCATTTAAAAGACTATTGGTGGACAGCATGTGTAAGAGCATTTGTTGGATTTCTTCTACCGTTATGTACTTTGCAGCACTCAGACTGCTTTGAATCCACTGTTTTGCTGGAATGGGCTTTTTTTTTTTTAGTTGATCATTCAGGTGGCTTGTATTTTGGATTTCTGTCGTGTAACTTGTTTGTGTGCCTGCCAAACACTGAAACAGCCACCATAACTCTTAAGTTAGTTCAAGGGGACTAGCATTGGCAACTGTTTCTGAGTAAGCATGATGAGTAACACCCTGGTAGTATGCTAGTTCTTTGTGTAGTTCAAAGAGTTTTGGGGACTGCGATTGGCAACAACTGCCTGCTTCTTCTCACTGAGCGTAACAAGTAACAGCTAAGTGGTATGCTTGTTCTCTGTGTAGTTCAAAGAGTGTTACCTAACCTATTTTCCTTTTATTTTAATGCGTACACGTACCAACCCCCTACAATAAAGTCAGTGACAGTCTGGAGTATTTTTTTTTTTTTTACCTTTCTCCTCCCCAGATGCTGTTTTGAGGAACATCAAAGCCCTGAGGAAAGAATCTGTAACGCCAGGCCAGAAGCAGCAGAAACAGCCAACGGCAACTGACAAGCAGAAGCAGCAGAAACAGCCAACAGCAGCTGACAAGCAGAAGCAACAGAAGGAAGCTCAGAAGCAGCAAAAACAGCCAACAGCAGCTGAAAAGCAGAAGCAGCAGAAGGAAGCTCAGAAGCAGCAGAAACAGCCAGCGGCAGCTGGAAAGCAGAAACAACAGGCTGATGACAAAGCTCAGAAGCAGCCTCAGCAAAAGGGGAAACAGGATAAGAAAGCTGAACAGGCCGGCAGGTTAGCTCCACCCGGTGAGTGTCACATTTTGTACTGTTCACTCAGATTATCAGCATTCTCATTTAATGAGCCAGTAACCTACCCATGCCTTCTGCCCTTTCTGTGTGTGTGTGTCTCTCTGTCTGTTTTTTTTGTTGTGCTTCAGGTTTGTTAGAGTTGCTTCTGATTTGTTTTTCCATGACAGTTAGCTTGACGTAAGTTTTTTTTTTTTAGTGACCTTGGGTAACAGTTTTTTTTCTTTCTTTCTGTAGTCTGGATGATAGTTTTTTGTGTGGACTTGTGTTACAGTTTTTCTGCGTTTGAGTAAACAGTTTTTTTTTTTTACTATGACTAGTATGAGATTATGTGATCTTCATGTGTGTGAACTTTAGGCAATTTTTCTCTTTCCTGTGGACTTGGTTGGTACTGATAGTTTTCTTTCTGGTAGCCTGGGTGGTGGTTTTCTATGGACTTTGATGGTGGCTTTTATGTGAGTTTTGGTGACTCACTAGTTGTTTTGTGTATGCTTGGTTTATGCATTTGTCAGTCTAGCTCCAGCTGGCAAGGGTGCTGTAAAAATGAACTCTTTCCTGTGCCAGTTTGCTACAGTCCCTCTTCAAAAGTAGTTCAGAAGTTAAGTTGATTTTTATTTTTTCTTGTTTTTCAGATGCCAGTGGAGATGCACAGCGCCAGGGTGAGTTTGATCAATACAGGGACTGTAATTTATACATGCAGCTGTAAAATTACTAAAACTTTAAGAATATTCAGTTTTACATGGCAGCTTGGCATGCATGTGGGCACACACACACACACATGAAAAATCAAGACGTCAGTTTTTCATTTCCCTCCCTTGTTTACCCTCCTCCCCTTGCAAATAATGGCCTGAAAGAGTCAGACCCACACACCTCTCATTTTCTTTTAAAATCTGCCTTGATTTCAAGTCGCAAATTTACAGGCAGGATCCATTTAAACCATTGCAGCTGGTGTTTATCAGGACTGTCCATGATTAAACAGAAAATTCAAAAGAGACCACAGTGGCAGAAATCATTTGTGTTCATGCATGCGTTGGGTGTTTCAGAGGAACGTGACAGGTGCACGCTGTTCGTGAAGAATCTGCCACCCACAGTCAGCGTCAAGGACATCAAGGCTCTGTCCAAGGACATCAGAGAGGTGCGGCTACGCATCACAGTGCGGGCCAAGAATCGCCAGAAGAAAAAACTGAGGTACATTGCCGACGTCCTGGTTGTGAGGAGGAGGTGGTTGATGGGATGGAAGGTTGGCCAGATGGCTGGCAGATTGGTTGCAAGTGTTAATCATTAATGCTGCTCTTCATATAGCAGAAGCCGATTGGTTGCAAGTGTTAATCATTAACACTGCTCTTCATGTAGCAGAAACCGATTGGTTGCAAGTGTTAATCATTAACACTGCTCTTCATGTAGCAGAAACCGATTGGTTGCAAGTGTTAATCATTAACACTGCTCTTCATGTAGCAGAGGCCCACTTGGTGAAGAAGTCCTCCATCACCTCAGTCATTTTTTGACAGTACCATGCCTGGTGGTATGTGCAGCTTGCTGCCATATATATGGCACTGGTAATGGTATTTGGCAGTGGTATACAACATTTTTGGTTTGTTTGTTTCTGTTTTTGTCCATTCATTCCTTATATTTTTCTTAATCTGGTATCAATAAATTAGAGGCAAAGGTTGACGATACCAGCATGTCTTTGCCTTATGTGATCTTTTAGCAGGGTAATATTAAAGGGACTAACTCTTTAGAAATTTGTGTTGGATGTTTGTGTATCATGTATGTTTTTTTTCATGTTTGTGTGGGGATTGGATCACCCTGATGTAACCACACTGGTTGACTGAGCATAAAACACCAGCTTACTTACTTATGCGTGGGGATTGGTTTTGTGGTTGGACTTGAAAAAGGGTTTATATATATGAGAAGAGTTTTGAAGTGTGCATTTGCTTACGAGTTTGATTGTCCTGAGCTTCTGTGGTTGACAGGAAGTTAAACTCTAGTTACTAACTAACTAGCAGGTTAGATCTGGCATGTGTCAGCTGTCTGGGTGGTACAAGTTCCATCTGGTGTATCAGCTTGCCATTTGATGCCAGTTAGAATCCAGCCTGTACATGTGTGTGTTGTTATTGATCCATTTTATATAGTGTGTATGTGAGATTTAGTGGTACCAGAATATGGATGTAGGTGTGCATAAACACATGTGTTCATGTGTGCATAATATAATGTTTGTATAATATATGTGTGCGTTCTGCAACTTCATATGTAAGCAATTATTGATGTGTGCTGCTAAGTTTCAGAGTTCTCGATCAATGAGTAGAGAGGTGATGGGTGGAGAATGCGTTACGTGTTTCTGTGTGCGTGTGTGTGTGAAAGAATCGAGAGAGAGCTATGTAATACAGTTAATTAGGTTATGTGCTTTTGTAATGTTTCATGTGTAGTGCTTTGACAAGTTTGAGCATCACACATGTGTCAGAGATTCAGAATACTGTGTTTATTGTCATGGTTATATATTGTCAGATTGTTGTCTATCTAAGCCTCTTTGGGTGTCTGTTCTAGTTTTGCGTACGTGGAGTTTGCATCAGAAGCTCTGGCGGACAAGAATTTTAAAGTGCTCCAGGGAGCAAAGATCAACGACAATGAGATAGTGGTGGACTATGTGGGAGAGAAGAGCAGCTACCGGCCGCAGAAGAAAGAAATAGGTGAGGGGTTTGGCAGCTTTCAGCAAGCAGTACTGACAGGTATTGAGTGTCGCTTTGTGTGCTTCTGGTCATGCCGAGGATAAAATGCTGTATAACTCATTGATGTCTTTGTCAGGCTCAGCTTGGGTGGGACTGTTCAGTGGATAGAGTGTCGGACTGAAAAGCAAAGCGCAATACTGATGTGGATTCAGTTCCCCAGTGCAAGAAAAGGGAATTTTCTCCTAGAAAACCTTCAGTGCGAACTCTCTTACAGTGCTTGTGTGATCACATGCATCAGCATCTGTGCACACACTGAACATCCCAAGCACACTGGTAGCCATACCATTGTCTGGACACATAAAAATACTGCCCCCAAAAATTGACTTTTGAAAATACAGTAAAAATTGGAAACGCTTATGACCTTTCTCTTTAAAGACTTTTTTTTTATACTAAAATCTTTCCCTTCATGTTTCTGTGTAAGTGACCTGTTGACCAAAGGACCAGCCTCTTTAAGACCACTTGCAATTTCAGATGGTAGATGCGTGGAGATAGCATGTGTTCTTTTAATGGTAATTGAGCATGTGTTCTTTTAATGGTAATTGGTATATCCAGTTATGGTAGAAGGGTGCAAGAGAGCAAGGCTTGAGGTGTGCATTGGGGAGAGAATAACAAAAGAGGGATAAGACAGTAACGAGTGTCATGCACAAGCATGGTGTGCAGTATTTTGACAGCACTCATACACCTCCGTACACTTTCCTTGTAATGCATTCGCGCTCATCCCCACTTTTCTTGGCATGTCCTGGCTGACTGTGTCTGGATGTGAATACATCGGTGGGACAGAAATGTGGTCTGTCTTCGGAGATTGGGACGATGTTCATTCCCTCTGCTCCTCCTTTTTGGCCACTACAGTTTTTTGCATAAAGTGTCAGACATTGCTGTGGTCAGTGCAGTCAGTATTGATGTTGACAAGCATTGTTAAACTAGAAATGAATGGTGACAGCTCAGAAACTGAGCATGTTCTCTTGATCATGGCTGTGCATTATATTTACAGACAGCAATATTTGATAACCATGTTTTTAAAAAATCAAAAAAAAAAATGTGGTTAGTATTGATTGACTGATGCATTTATATGTGCTGCTGGACATACGTTTTCATGTCAATAACTTGATCAGACTACACTGTATTTTGCACAGCATGGCTGGTTTGGGCTGACGAATTACAAAACTTGTCTTTGTGGTTTCTGAAGGTTATTCAGCGGGGTGGTTCTGCAGTTAATGCTTATTATAACTTGTACTTCTTTAGTGTGACATACTAACAAGACTAGTGAGAGATTGCTGACAAACAAAATTGTTAGTGCTAGTCAGCTCTCATCAACACTTTTACACACATTGAATAAAACATATTAAGATAAACCACACTGAGTGGGGCAGCTCACCTTGTTTTGTGTGGTTATTAATATTATTAGAAATAATCGATAATTTGATGATAATGCTGAACCAAAACAAGCTATTCCGGCCCACTTGGTGTGTGTATCTTTGCACGAGAGAATGTAACACTAAAACATATTGTTCCAACCAGACTACCAGTTTAAAAAAAACTGAGCTTGCATGATGCAGTGGGTTGGGAAACCACATCACATGCTAGCTGTCCTTGTTCAGGTTTTGGCTGTAAATTGTGTGTTCAGAGTTTATTAAAAGGGGAAAGAGGTGGGGTGGGTGGGAGTTTTTCCAAAGTTAGCCTGCAGTGTTAGTGTTAAGGTACATTTGCAGAGAGACAACTGTTTTCTCTTGTCTTAGACTTGCCACCCTAATGAGAGAAGCAGATTACTCAGAACCAGGTTCAGTACCTTGCATGCATCCTAGATGGGTGAGAAGTGTTCTGCCATAGGTTTCTGAAGAGGAGGAGGATGGTTCAGTGAGTGGGGGGGGGTAGGGGGGGGTGGGGTGCGGTGTCTGATGAGGGGTAGGTGAAGGTGGATGAGAGGTGTTCTGCCATAGGTTTCTGAAGAGGAGGAGGATGGTTCAGTGGTTGGGGTAGGTGGAGATAGTTGTAGTGGTTAGCAACCGCCTGCACAAGTTCACGAAGGTGGTTTACGCTATGACACCACTATTCTTGGCATGTCCTGGCTGACAGTGCCTGGATGTGAATACAACAGTGGGACAGTAACGTGGTCTGTCTTCGGAGATTGGGACAATTTTCCTTCCTTCTGCTCCTCCTTTTTGACCACCACACTTTCTTTGATACACTGCTTTTCTTCTGGTACTTATCACAGGACAGTTGTTGCTGATAAGGGGTAGGTGAAGATGGGTGAGAGGTGTTCTGCCATAGGTTACTTAAGAGGAGGATGGTTCAGTGGTGGGGTTGTGTTGTGGGGGAAGGCTGATGAGGGGTAGGTGGAGATGGTTGTGGTGGTTAGCATCCGACTGCACAAGTTCATGAAGGTTTACGCTATGACACCACTATTCTTGGCATGTCCTGGCTGACAGTGCCTGGATGTGAATACAACAGTGGGACAATAACGTGGTCTGTCTTCGGAGATTGGGACAGTTTTCCTTCCCTCTGCTCCTCCTTTTCGACCATTACACTTTCTTTGATACACTACGTTTCTTCTTGTATTTATCACAGGACAGTTGTTGCTGAACTGTATCTTAGTTGTGGACACCATTTGAGAAAGAAAGAAAAAATGCCAAGAAGAAATTCAGCTAATCCAAAGAGCGAATACCATGTGTAGTTAAACCCCTGAGGAAGGACCACCCCAGAGATGAAGTTAAAGTGATCCTAGACCACCTGTGTTATTGTGCTTTGATCAGATTGATGGATAGAGAGATGGTTGGTTTTTGATGTTGTTGCAGTGAATTAGACAACCACTTGTTGATTTTGTTTGTTTTGAGCTGGTGTAAAAAAATGAATTTTAATGTCTGATTCATCCTGCAGTGACTCTATGTGGTTTGAGGGACATTCATATCCAAGAACTAACTCACTCACTCTACTGTAATAGCACTGCAGGTTCTGACTCGTGTGATATTCACTGTGGAAACTGTTGCTTCAAGCAAGTCCTTACCTAACCTATGCAACAGCTCAAAAGCTAACCTGTGCAACGGCTCAAAAGCTAACCTATGCAACGGCTCAACAAGTGGCCTGAAAGGCATGTTTTCCATTAGTTTCACTGAAGGTTTGCATTCAAGTGCGAAATGTAAAATGCATGTACATGGTCCTAAAAAGGAGAGTCACCAAACTGACAGATGTCACAAGAGAGGCTGGTAATTAGCAGAAACAGAATGAGGCCTGTAGAGTGCTTGTGTTGAATCAACAAACAAATGGAATTAATAGCATTCAATGGATGTCACATGCATGACAATGGACACAAGAGAGACGCTAATCACCTAGGGTAGCTATCACCTTGCATGAGAGTAAATACAAGGTATGTAAACTCTACCAAAAGTACATCCTCTAATCACCTCCGGTGGTAGTTATCATATGCAATTCAGGTCTCTGCTGTCCATTTCCATGTTATATACCTGTGACATCTGTGGAGTGCTATTTAGTCAGTTATGGTTTAAATCCACTTTGCCTTGAGAACATTTAGAACATAAAAACACGCAAGGGAGTTAATTAGCACTCAAAATACATTACACATACAACAACAAAGACCTGAGTCGCCTACAGTAACTCTCATCTGGCATGTGTATAAATACGAGGTACGTAAACTCCACCAGAGTTACATCTTAATGTTAATTTTTTATATATATATTCAGGATGTGAACTTGACCCTTTGTCTGCTTTTTCCCAGCGGACCCTGACCCACTGCGCCTGTACATCACTGGGTTTGGCAGCACTGCGAAGGAGGCAGACCTGCACAAGCTGTTCCCCAAGGCACAGGAGGTGACGCTGCCCATGAGGAAGAAAGACAACACCCCTGTCGGGTAAGCTGGGCACAAGGCTGGAAGCAGCGTGGAATTAAACCTGGACTTCCAAGGAGCTCCCATTGAGTTGCAAATCTTGCATGCGCAGACAGGTTGCTCAAGATGTAGAGGGGCAGGGAAGGGCATGCCTTTGAGAGAGGAGACTGAGTGACATGTAGAATGTAAAATGTTCAGACGTCATGGGAGTTTCAGCACCAACCATTCAAACCATGCATTTGACATACTTGTTTCTTAGGGTGGTCTTAAAAGAGAAGTGTCACTGTGCTGAGTCAGAAGGTAGCGTGTGGGCCCCCTTCCCTCACACTTGTACAGACCATCATACAAACAGATGCTGTGTTACCCCATCCTCCAAGCCACACTTTCCAGCACCGTGCCTCCAAACTACAGCTTCATAAAGTAACAGGCTCATTTGTTACGGTAGATTTGTGGTTTTTGTTTGTTAAACCAGTGCACTCATAAAGACAAAGTCATGATACCAGTTTAGTTGTTACTATGTTGTTTTGGAACCGTGCTGTCAGTTTCAGCAATTTGTTTCTGTTTTTCCTCCCCAACAGATATGCCTTTGCTGCTTTCGCCACTCCAGAGCAGTGCAAAGCTGCACACGACAAGTGTCAAGGGGCCAGCGTTCATGGGCACCGACTGGTGGTGCTGTATGCAAAGAAACGCAGTGCAGAGCAACATAAGAAAGACCAGAAGCTGTCCCAGAAGAACCAAGAACCTGCAAGTAAGAACTTTTCTTTTGTTTGGGGGGGGGGGGGGGGTGCTGTTGGTTTAGTGACATATTTATTCTGTTGGTTGTTGGGGGGGGGGGGGGGGGGGGGGGGTGGGGGGTTGAATTGGTTGTTTTTGTTTTATTCTTTGCTTTCATTTGGAAAAACAGACTGATGATAATAATAAAAATCTCTTTTATGTGCTATTTCTCCAAACTGGAATACATAGCCCATTACAAAGCAAAGAACCAAAACACAGTCAAAACAATCTCACTCGAGCATGCGTGCAGACACACACGTACACATATGCAGTCAATAGGATAGGGTACCAGGGTGAGATTTCAAAGATGGTATCAGATGGTGGGTACCAGTGCAGATTATTGTGGTGTTTAGAGCATTTTTGGGGAGCAGAGTTGTTAGAGGCAGAGTTGTTTATTTTGGGAAATGGGTGTTGATGGGTTTTAAACAGGTATGGATCTGTTTTGGTACTGCTAGATTTAACATAAAAAATAATTATAAGCAGTGTTTACTTTTAATTGTTTTATATCTCTTTTTTTTTATGGTTGTTTGCATGTGGGGTTAACACTCTTGATATCTTTTGGTAACATGTGACCAACTTCTTTTGTACTTTTGCTTTAACCAGAGAAAAGTGAACCACCTGCGAAAAAAGCCAAGTTAGAGGTCAAGAAGAAGGAAGAAGATGATGATGACGAAGATGATGATGACGAAGATGACGTAAGTGTGAAATATGAAAATTAGGAATTGACCTAGTGAGCACAATTCTAAAGTGTCTTCTGCGTGGACAATAAAAATGCTGTGTCAAATTGAAACTTGAAAGGCAGACATCAGATTTTTTTTGTCAGTAGACAGAATTCCATCAACTGAGGAGCAGCAAGGGTATTTGTTTAGAAGAGAGAAAAGTACAAAGTGCATCACTATTTAGGGCTGTTTTCTTTTATTTAGGGTTGTGTTGTTGGTGTTTGTTTATTTAATTTATTTATTGGGGGGGGGGGGGGGGCCAACATGATTTTTTTGTCAAAAATGATAACTTGGAATCTATCTGTTACAAAAAACTATGATGATTTTTTTGGTTTAATTTGGAGGGGTACCTACTGATATTATTTTGCTTTTACTTGGGGGTTTCATTAGCAAATTGATATTTTAATCCTGTTTTGAGAGGTCGGTTCAGATAGCCTATGGTATGTTTCATGCATAAATGGGTAGTGGCACTGTAATAAAGAATTTATTTTTGCTTTTACATGTATTGATGAAACATTTGTTTGATAGTACATTTGTTTGTGATTGCGACTTCTTTTTTTCCAGGATGATGAAGATGATGACAGTGGTGAAGATGACGAAGAAGATGATGATGATGACGATGATGAAGAAGAAGATGATGATGATGATGACAGTGATGATGAATAGACTTGTCTTTTCTTTTTTTGCAATAACAAACGTACTTCTTTTCTTTTTCATTGCTTTCTGCAGCTGATTTGGCTGATGAAATGATTTGTCTGTTGTTGTATTTTAAAGCTTTTTAGTGTTGAATTTTAGGTTACTGTGACTGTTGAGATACATCTTCTTGACTGTTTCATTACTTACTTTAAAAATAAATAAATTATATATATATATATATAAAAACACTTACCTGGAGAAAATAGAAATTCTGTGAAATGGATTTGTGTCAGTTTGTTTGTGAATGGTGCTTTGGGTTGTGTTTGTCAGTGGTGTAAATGTGCTGTGGTGCCTGGGGACCAGTCACATGATCACTACAGATGGTGAATGATGTTCACATAATTTGCGAAACTGTTCAATGGGGATAGACAATTCTTCACAGACTTTTCTTAGGCTCATTGCACTCTTTTATCTGAGTCATTGTTTGTTGTGGTGTATCATGCCAGGTCTGTTTTTAAACAAAAAACAGTTCAGCAGGGATAGATTAAATGTTTGTTTAACTATTTTACGTATTTATAGAAGCGGATTCTCTCCTGTCTTTTTTTCTTTTCTCTCTCTTTTCTTTTAATTGTTTTATTTATTTAACTCTTACTAGTGCCTGCACCAGCAAGGTATTTTGTTTTGACCTTTTTTTTCTTCCATCTTTGCTTTGTAATGGGCTATGTGCTCCAGTTTGGAGAAATAGCACATAAGAGAATACATTATTAGATATAACTTTCATTTATATGAGTCAGTGTCTGTCGGGGTGTATTGTGCCCAGTCTGTTTTTATAACAAAATTATCTTTTGGGCATTTATAAGTAGGAGTAGGAGTGGCTCTTTTGAACAGTCATATGGCCACATGTATACAAAAATCAGCAGGATCCATTGTCACAGTGTGTTCATTTGATGGTACATGTATAGTCTATCACATTTTATACATGTATTATATATGCTATGAGGCATTGCTTCTGTCAATATTTCAGTGAAATTGTGTATCATGTCATGAATAAATGGAGTGCATGGGTTACATTTGTTTGTGCCTGTGTTCAAAGGGAGAGGGAACAAAACCTAAAAGGACATGTGTATTGTAAAGTCACCTAAACCTAAAAGGACACATGTATTGTGGTAAAGTCACCTAAACCTAAAAGGACACATGTATTGTAAAGTCACCTAAACCTAAAAGGACACACATGTATTGTAAAGTCACCTAAACCTGAGAGGTCATGTATTGCAGTTACCTAATCCCAAAAGGATGCATATTGTAAAGTCACCTAAACCTAAAAGGACATGTGTCTTGTAAAGTCACCTAAAACTAAAAGGACATGTATTGTAAAGTCATATGGCCCTGACAATCAGTTACTTGACATTAAATGCCTGGCCAATTGTGAAGATCAACAGAGCTGAACATAATTCAACAACATTATTATCACTAGTAAAGGTGATTCGCTGCTATGACGTGCCGTTCGGTGTTTGAACACATACAAATGCACACACACACACACAAAAACTGCGTACGGCGCGTGCAAACGTGTCAACTACAATAAAAACCGCATATTCGTCAGTCCATGTAAAACTTGCAAAGTGGCGATCGGACCGGCTCCACAGCTCCCAAAGTGCCCTCCGAATGACGTGCTGCTGTCCCCTCCACAGGCGGTCCCTCCCCGCCACTGAGTGAGTGTTGATGAAGTGATGCTTAATGTCCTCAGATGTCAGTTGACATATTAGGGACAAGTTGTGACCAATGCCGAAGCACGGTGCAATAAATCTTTACGTCCACGGAAACCAGAAGGATCGTTAGGACGGACAGTCCAGGACGTCCACCTCGACTCTCACACAGCTCCTGAACCATGAGTGAGTGTCCCGGAGTCTAGATCTAATAACGCACCCACTGATCTTGAAGCTCCATTCACACGGCGACTCAAAGCAAATGGTAACCAGCAACATTTGCTGACCAGTACCACTGCAAAATATCCAGTGATGCTGATTCTCTCTCAGTCTCTCTCTCTCTCTCTGGTGTGGGTGTTTATGTGTCTTAAACTTTGTATACTTTTTCATTCTAGTCTCATTACCGACTAGTTGCATATAATTATTATGCAGCAACAAAATGTCAGAATCCATGTTAGAACTACTGTCATAACAGCGACTTTCTGTTTCCTCATATTGCCGGTTTTGTGAAAGGAGAGAGAGTGACACACACACACACACAAAACAACAACAACAAAAATACGCACGTACAAAAGAAGAACAATGCAACTTTTTACTGTAGTTGCTTTTGTGTTTACTCAACACTCGCAGTCTATTTCAATCGGTAAAGCAGTGTTGCAAATGTAAAAACAGTTGTTTGCTTGCCCAGAAATAGCAACAGCTGGTCTGCCTACCTATTCCACCCGAATGAATGTTGGCGCAAGATGCAGAGAGGAGCTGAACAAGACTGCATCAACACCGTCTACAATAGAGGATGGATTGAAGAACAACAAGCCCTTCTGGCGTTACACCAAGGCCAGAAACCAGGACAACATCGGCGTGGCACCGTTGAAGGAGAAAGGGCACCTGTACAGTGCCAGCAAGAACAAAGCGCGCACGACAGACCACACAAACAACCGTCCCTAAACACAGAAGACCTTCCAGAGTACTGCCGTAATGTACAGATCTTCCAGCGCACACAAGGGAGACAAACGCCTGGCGCTAAAAACTCAGTACCGACCCATTTCACTTCAGTCACATGCAAAAACATTTAACACATTATTTGCCATAACCGTTCACTGAAATAATAAAGGGAATTTCTATAGCGCCCAGCTACTACACAAGGTGGGAGCACGGGGCGCATTACAATACCACCACACTACACACGCACACACTCTGTCGGACGAGGAAAAGTTACGGCTCCAAAGGGGGAATTTATGAGAAAAAAAGTAAAGTCAGTATTAAACAGGTGCGTCTTGAGGGTGGCCTTGAAAGAAGAGGAAGAATCAGAGTGGCGGAGTGTTTGAGGCAAACTGTTCCAAACAGTTGGTCCAGCGTAACTTGAGAAAACGATCTTTTGCCAAATGTTTTCGCGTGTACACGAGGCGGATCGTAATTGTCTTGTTGGAGTGTAAGGTTGAAGGAAATCGGACACTGAGATACTAAGGGGATGTGCCAGAGATGGAATTGAAGCAGGTAGTTAAACTTTTGTATTTGATGCGATGTGTTACTGGTAGTCAATGCAGAGTTTGAAGAATAAGATGGATGGGGTCAGATTTCTTAGCTTTACACACAAGCCTAGCTGTTGCATTCTGAACAAAGATTTTGTTAGTCTAGTAAGTACTGAGGGCAATCTGAAAGTAGACAGTTACACTAGAAGTCGAAACGAGAGAAGATAAGAGTGCAAACAAAGCCGGGTTCCTTGAGTTGTGAGAAAGTGCATGGAATGCCTGATTTGTATGTACTGCAGCTTTACACGTGTTGCTTATTACTTGAATAACCGTTTTTGTGGCATGCAGAGATTTAAATCCAGGGTTACAACGAGGTTTCTGTCGGACAGAGGATACAAACGGACTGACATCCGTCGACGTCTCCGACTGTGAATGACAGATGGCAAAGGACTCTGGGTAGACATTCTGTTTGAAAGTATGATCATGAACACCGGCGCTTCGACTGAGAAACACCGCATCCTTAGTCAGTCAACCATGGCTTCCGAGCCGGCTGTTTCTGTCAAACAGCTCTCCACCACAGCACATGCCGGAACTTCCCGCCACAGCACATGACCTATTCCACTCTACTCAGTGACAACAAGAAACAGAAGATACTGAGACGTCGCCAAATCCAAGGTGTTCAACTGATACTGTCGCCGGCCCACCAACCCTTCACAAACTCCGACTACGAATATGCCGGAATCCGGCGAAGCCCCCCGGCCCCTTCTGCCGGCTCTCCAACTTCTTGACGCAGCAACGGAAGCCGGCCTGAGTCGTGATCGACTCAGTTATTCATCACTGAGACGAAACCACGGTTGACGGCTCCGGCGTCTCCGAGCCTCCCCCCCCCCCCGCCCCCCCCCCCCCCCCCCCCCCCCCCGGCCACCTCAGTCCCCGCCCCTACAGGCCCCAGCGATTCCCGGCCTCGGCTCGGCCACCTCAGTCCCCGCATGGAACTTGAACAGTCCTCGGTCCACTCCTTTTTACTGACTCTGGTGGTGGTGGTCTCTGTTGTGGCTTGGGTGCCACTTAACTTTAATCGGTTATGACTGACTCGAAGGGTTCCTGGGCTCTGGACCGCAACGACTGTTCTTCTTCACTCTTCAGTAACGTCCACCGCGAAGACCATACTGAAGCCGGACGATTCAGTTAGCAGTGACGGGGCCGTACTGACGCCCAAGCCGGGACACGCTGCCGGCCGCTCATTCATTGTCGGACCTCGACTCAGTCTTTCACTGACAGTCCTGAGCCCTGACTGTGACAACGAGATGTTCTTCTTCGGCCGCTCGGGACTTGGCCCAGCCGGGCGTCTCAGTCTTTGGACAGCGGTCCGGCGTCTTTTCACAGGCCGCCTATCAGACCATGCATTTCCGCTGTGGCAACTTATGGGCTGTACATCGACGTGAATAGTGAAGTTTGTCAGTTCGGAAATGGCATGTAAATGTGGTTTTTGTCAAGTTGTGTTTGCACAGCCGCGTACTGAGTTAGTTGTCAGTATTACTGAGAGAACACTGATCCATTACTGTTACTATTATTCACAACTTGCTTACGGCGTCCACAGACACCATAAGGACTGTTCAGTAACGACGGGAAGCCCAGGACGGCGACCACCTAGACTTCCACACAGCTCCTGAGCTCGGATGGCCTGTCACCTAAAAGCCTATCCACCAGCGTTCTAAAATCTGATTTAGAACGTTTTTTAGAACGCTAGCAGTCATTCTGTTTCAGATTTTTGTTAGTTCCCTACGACTGCTATCCACCAGGTCAAACCGATTTGCAATCAAGAACGTGACAATCTGAAACTGAACGAGGCCCAGAGCAGCTGTACATAATCAACAAGAAGGGAGTTAATTAATGATCGAAAGCGCTAATTAACTCCCCTGCTTGTTGATTCGTTATCAAGAACTTTCGACATTTTTCTCTGTACGATGAGCCAATGGGGACCCATTCACGAAAAGACCCGAAGCTGTCCGGAAAAGCCTCGTTACAATTTGCCGGTACCACGTGACATCCTGCCATTACTGGATTTGGAAACATGGCTTCGAACGCTGACGATACAACGAAAGAGGTAAAAAAATACTGATCAAAAACAATTACATGTTATGCTCTTTTTGTAATTGTATGAAACAGTTTTGCTTTTTCTTGCTTCAAAAACCATCGAGAGCTTGGTTTGATTTCGATGTAAGTTCGAATTTCTCGTTTAATTGTCGTCAGTATGGCCACATTAGACCCACGGCGATGAAATAGATGAACGGTAGCTCTAGATACTCTTTTTTCCACGTAGAGCAAACATCTGCGGTACAGTATGAATCTGAGTAGTGATGTGTGATTCCCTAGCCTAGTTAACATATTTTTGAACGGAGTAGCAAAAATGGGTTCTGTTTGAGGTGACTGACTACGAGTACGATGTCGTTTTTAATTCTTTCTGTTCGTACTCGCGTGGAGACCACGAATCTGAGATCTGCGTATACGATACTACTACTAGACACTAGTAGTAGTACAGTAGTACCACTACTACTAGTTAACATTTAGATTGACCCTCAGTGATAGTTGATCCAATCCTTAATTATGTGACTGCCAGTGATGAGTGACCAAAGTGTGCAATACTCCACAGTGAAAGTGCTCGCCTGCTGTGAGTGTGATGTAATATTACACAGTACAGTGTACAATGGTTCCTGATTGTGATCCATCCAGAAAAATCTTTTAAAGACATTATCACCCAAGATGCTATGCAAATCTTAGGACATTGTAAAAAAAATGAAGGGGGTAGTAAAATGTTGGTCAAACGTATTGCCTTTTCTTTTCATTGTAATTATATGTATTTTCCCCATACTGTAGTATAACTATTAGTATTACTATTCACACATAATGACATATGACATAATGAAATCGCTTTCACTTTTCAGTGTTGATCACACGTTCAGGCTTAGGGGGTCAGACTCAGTCTGTAAGCTTGGTCACTGAAATCCCAGAGGGTCACACTGTAACTTCAAAGGGTCACAACTTTTAGTTTTACAAACTCAACCATGGACATTAATTATGACTGATATTAGTCCTGTGATATACACTGAGGCAGTTAATATGCACAAATACATGCACACAACTAAATGGGAGTGACACAACCATGTGACTGATGGACTTATAATAGTACTAGTACTAGTAGTGGTACTGCCTGTACAGTGTAACACCAGCAGAAGGGTTAGATTTAATATTTCATTTTTTTGTCAGGTCTCAGCTTAGTGCATTATATACTGTAAAAACTATACATGTTTGATAGTTGTCAACATAGGGGTTTTGACTGATCTGCTGGTGTTATTATAGCTGAATAAACTTTGGAGAATACAATTCATAAAATCATTTATATAATTTATAAAAGCTGTTTAAAGGGTAATGTATTGTTTTTTAGTTAAAAGCTTGAACCCAGGAAACAACGATGTGGGCAGTGTTCTTCTATGTATTTGAACTAATAAATTCTGACAGTTGATACCATGAAATTTTATTACTATAACAATAGCTGAATTTTAATCTGTTGATTTGATACAGTATATTAAGTGACTAGTCACTGACAGTGTCAGACATATGAATATGAAATTATAATGATAAATGATGTATTTTATCAAAGCATATTATTTGTATTACTGTATTATTTTATATATATATTTTTTGGATTCAATCAGGAGGTGGAGGAGGTAGAGCAGGAGACAGCACTTATTGCTCCAGAGGAATTAATCAAACATCCCCTGCAGAACAGATGGGCCATGTGGTTCTTCAAGAACGACAAAGCCCGTGACTGGTGTGACAACCTTCGTCTTGTTACAACTTTTGCTACAGTTGAAGACTTCTGGGGGTAAGTGTTATTGTGTATTAAAAACTATTATTATTTTTATTGACTTGTTAGGATTTAGTTTGACACTAAAATAGTAAAAATGTCATTGTGAACCATGCCAGATTTGCTTAATTGGTGGGACTGTTACAGGGTTCGCATGGTCTTTGAAGGTCTTTGAAAGTTTGGGAAAATGGGATACGCTTTTCAAGGCCTTGAAAGTGTGTGAAAACTGAGTGGGGTCTGTGAAAGTTTGTGAATTTTGTGGTCTTCAGAGTGCTAGGGAAAAACTATCAGCTTATCAGTCAGATTCTGACTCAGAAACTGCATTTCCCAAGACTGAACAGCAATTTAAACAAAAAAGAAATTGCCGTGCAAAATCAAAAAGAACGCACTTCCTATCAGTTCAGAGTGTCGGCCATCAGCTACAGTAAGGGTTGCACTCCTTTACTAGATGTGTGGAAGAGTTGCGTACCTTCATGTTGATTTTCTGCGCCATATCACTTTATCAGTTTATCACAAAGGTTTGTGAATTCTGAAGGGATTTTTCTGTATGAACCCTGTGTTATGTTTAGCCTGTTTTAGTGACCCTGATGTTATTTAAGGTCATAGCAAGTCAGACAGCCAAAACTGAAAACTGCGAGTTCAGTAAGTTTGTGACTGATGAAGTTGAGATTTTTTTTAGTGATTGTTAATTGTTAAATGTATGGTTTATATTATTAATTATAATAAAAATCAACAGCTATTATAATATTGTTAGTTTTGATTGTAGGATTTATTTGTGTGGGAATCAAATGACTCCTGAAAGAAAAGCAACCCAGTGTGTGAAAACAACCCTGGCCACAACTGCCCTACTCAGTAGTAAAAACCTTTCTGGACCTCACCACAGTGTGAGCAACAATTTTCTCATTGGCTGATCAACATGATGCAGCAGAGAAAGAGACTTGCAATGGGGGGTGGGGGTGGGGGGATCAACTACCTGGTGGGGCAGCTGTCAGGCTTGGAGCAAGATGGATCCTGCAAGGACAGTTAAGTCCAGCAGCTGCACAAGTTAGATCCAGTGAGTATCAGCTGTCTGGTTTGCACACATTAGATCTGGCCTGTATCCAGCTAATGCAAATTAGATACAGTGTATAGCAGCTTTTAAAATTGTGTCAGTCAGGGTTGTTTGTGTGTGTGTGTGGTCAGTAGTGAAAACTTTTTATATTTTTTATATTTTATTTTTTTACCTGCTTCAGTCATATTATTCTTGACACTTGGATTTCATAGAAGGACCAACCTGAAGATTTCAGCTTGGGCTGTTGTGTCAGACTCAGAGTGACTCATGGTTTTAAATGCTGTTAAAAAAAAGAGAGGAAAAAAAGGCAGATTGTAATCTTTTTAAACCCAGGGTTTAGATCAGAATTGGAACAGTTCATTTGTATACAATTGTAATGATAATTGATATATTTTTGACTTTGGTTTGTCTCATGCTGTCCAGTGATGTGCATTGCTGCTTGTGTTTCAGGCTGTACAACCACATACAGAAAGCCAGCAAATTGCCATCTGGATGTGACTACTCAGTTTTCAAGGTATATTACTATATATCAGCATTGAAAAGATTTGTATCACTATCAGCTGAATTTTTCTTTTTCTAAATCCCAGAAATATTGAATTTAAAATTGGTATGTTAGAAAAGTCAGTGTTTATTGGGTGATTCAGGTGGGGTTGTTAACTCCCTTGACTTTTGCCCAGCATCGCTTAAGTCCCTTGGCTGCTTTTACTTCCGGTGCGTACTTTCTTTACAATGGAAGGCGTTGACAGTGAATTTGCGAATTTTACACTGCCAGCTTTAAAGGCATTTTTGGAGGCCCGTATTCATAATGTGTCTGCCAATAAGCAATAACTTGTTGTTCGTGCTATAGGATGCCCCAAAACGCATTTTTTCTATGAACTCACAATCTTCAGCCAAAAAACAACGCAAAGACACTTTTTTTCCACCCTCCATCCCCTTTCCATGGTAGTTTTTGCAACTGCAACAGTATTGGCATTTGTACTGCTTCGCCATTCTAGGTTTAACTTCCACTGTTATACACAGCATGAAGCAACACCTACTCAGAAATCGGCCTGGAATTGCGCTGCGACCTCCTGCGCGAAAGATTACAAAGCGCATTCACTCTAGCAAACCAGCTTTGCTGAATCGCCCAATAGCTGAAGATCATTTCTGCTTATTGACCTTTTTTTGGTCCTGTTTCATCATTTTTTAGCATTACAGTAGTTGCATGTTACCTTGTCTGTTACTTATTTTTTGCTCACTTGAGCAAATGTCTCTGTTGGTAATGCAGGTAAACTGGGCAGTATTTCAGGGTTTTAGTAATGGGACACTAACAGTAACAGCTAGCAAATGTGTTTACTTAGCAAGTTCTCTGATTTACCTTGCTGAATTCGTATTACTATTAATTCTGTCCAGTTTATTTTATGTCTGTCAAAGATGCCCACATAACACTACTAATGTACTATGACTGTCATGTGTATTCAAGTTCAGCTTTCACAGGATGGCAGAGTAAACATTTAATTCTTGTTTTCACCCAGACAGTTTAGTATTAGAAGCTCTAGGAATGCATTCAGCACACAAATTGTAGTCATAATTAACTATTTCATACACTCTTTGCGTGACTAAAATTCACTTTCTGCATGAAAATTATGCTTAAAAATCTGTAGTATTATACTAGTAAGGAATTAAAATACTCCTTAAAAGTCTGTCAAGTTGGTGATAAGGATCACTTATCAGCAGTTTTTTTTACCAATACAAACAACTTGGTATAAACAATGCAACATATTTTTAAAGCTGCAGTGGCACAAACAGCTATGTCACATGCAGTGTCAAATGTGTTACGAATTAGTGACTAAAATGTCTTCTTGATGTGCATTGACTGTTGCCTTTCACTGTGTCCTGTCAAGAACTGAGTCACCATGGTCTGACTAGTGATGTGATGTTGTGTTTGTCAGGATGGAATCCAGCCTATGTGGGAGGATGAGCAGAACAAGAAGGGGGGCCGCTGGCTGGTCAACATGAACAAGAACCAGAGGCATCATGACCTCGACAATGTCTGGCAGGAAATCGTAAGTACCTGGTCATTTAGCTGCAGCCCAGTATTTCTGTGTGCTGCTGTTAGTATGTAGGGACATGGGTGTGCTGGCCATCTTTGATTTGATGATTTTTGTATACTTTCATGTCCTAGTTCAGAATTAATCACATAGGGAAATCCACATTGCTTTTACCCAAAGAAATGCCAGCTGTGACAGACTATTGTTGCCCTGCTGTCAGTTCTTTACTAGTTCCTGATTAAAAATGACAGACTGTTTGAAAATGAAGAAATGCAAAGTGAAAAAAAATTGAAATGCGGACATGCTGCATTACACACAAGCATGCATGTATACATGTGCACGCAGACAGGTATAAATATAATGGCCTGTGGGCACAAATAGGGTTTGCTAGAAATGGAAACCACCTGAAGTTTCCTACTACCCAGTGATCTGTGAGAGGGGATCCTAAAAGCTAACTGGCTGGCTCACCTGATGCCTTGGAATTTACCGGGCTGTTGGTTCTTCCACATGTTTCACATTGAATTGAAATGCAAGAGGTTTGGTGAGGAAACTGATAAAACAAAGCCCATACTTACAGTTTCTGTTAGCAATATGCACAAGTGTTCTGGGTGATACACCTTGTTTAGAGCAAAGCAGTGTGGTTCCTTCTTGAATGGCAAGTACCCATTCAAACTGTTTTGAAAATGTAAATAAGTACATTTATCCATCACAACTTTATTTTCCAGACAAGCTGCAACTGACAGTGTGGTTCCTGTTTCAGTCTCCTTTAGTCTTTACTTTCCAGTCATGTGCACTTGTCACACATTATTCCCAATTCTGAAATGTTTTAAAGCAAAATACTTCATGT
Organism: Alviniconcha marisindica; assembly: GCA_018857735.1. Lineage (NCBI taxonomy): Eukaryota > Metazoa > Mollusca > Gastropoda > Provannidae > Alviniconcha > Alviniconcha marisindica. Next base: position 479,757 of record JABMCL010001124.1, on the reverse strand, counting down.
GTAACAGTTTGCTTGAGTGATCTGGCATTTGAATTTATTTGTATTTGTCTCCTTTGGGAGTGATTGGATGGAGTGTTAGTGTTGTAAGTTGTGTATCACACACACCTCCAGCCTCAGCACTTGCAATTGATCCAAAGAGAATTTTCCACATAAAATTATTGTGTTTATCCACAGTTACTGTGCCTGATTGGTGAAGCATTCGACGAGCAGAGCGATGATATCTGTGGTGCAGTTGTCAACATCCGAAACAAGGGAGATAAGCTGGGGATCTGGACAAGAGATTTCAACAGACAAGACTCCATCTTAAAAATTGGGTAGGTTTTTAGTGGGCTTTCTTGTGTTGGACTTGTTTGTGTGATCTGATTGTGTTGCCTTGGCTAACCTGTAATTTCCTGCCCTGCAGATCATAAATTTTCTGTTTTACCTGTTCTCAGGAGTTGTAGCTTTTTGCTGGATCTGCCTAACTGGTTTTTGTCCCTCTCATGCAGACATGACACTTTCTTATTCTGCTGTTTGTTTTGTTTTTGTCTCTCCTGTCAACATGACAGTTGACACAGTTTCACATTCTGCCATTCGTATCCCACCCATCCAGACATTTGCCCTGGTGTAACCATAATGGTTTATTGGGCAAAAGATCAGTTATCCATCCATCCATCCAGACTGTTTCACATTCTGCTGTTTCTTTTCTCCCCCAGGAGGACATTGAGAGAACGATTAAACATGCCCAAAAGTTGCATCATGGGATACCAGGTAAGACATCTTTTTAATGTTGTAGCCATAGTCATTACTACTGTGAGCAGTTGTAGTTGTACAGCACTGTGCCTGTTATGTAACTTTATTTTCATTTCACCAGTGTAATTAGGAAGTAGATGCATACTACTTACTAGTTTGTTAATGTTGCCTTTGCACCCTTTCATGACATAATTGAAGATAAACCTGCATTTTGCTCAGACCAGGGCTGTGCAGGCTCTACTCTTAGTAGGTGCATCATTACATAGTTAGCATTTCATCTTCCTGTTCACAATTCATTTTCAGTGGGTAGCTCAAATTGCAAGGTTATTAAATCAAACTTGTTATCCCCTGTGCTCACAGGAGTCACAACAGGCAGTGTAGTTTCCTGATTGAAGGTCTGGGCTCATTTTGTCAGAGTATATGTGACATTTGATTGCCATCTGTAAAGGGCCCATGGGTTTCTTGGGATTCTTTGGCTCTCACCTTTGGGAAGAAATTGGGTAAAGGAGTTGCTTGCATTAGCATTGCTGATGCAAAGCATGAAGTTTTCCTTTCATTCACTGTGATAGTCAGTGTCATGGTTGCCCACTTCACAAAGCTTGCATTACATCAGGCTTCATAGACATCACTGTCCATACCAGGTAGTCATTTTACAATCAAGAAGGTGGAGAAAACAATGAATTGAATGTGCAGTTAAAACTGACCGTAAGATTAAACCATTAGCTCATTCAATGCTGGATGCACAGTACCTGTTCATCTCTTTGGGACGTCTGAAAGAAGTATGTTTTCATAGGTCCCATTTGGTGTAAGCTTAAAGAAACGCATATGAACCTGGAGTAACTGACTCTACTGAACTCCTGTTTTCAGAGGCCTGAACTGATGCCATCTCAAGGCAGGTTGGACAGAAATGATGTAGTTTGTTTTTCAGTTGTGCCCATTTGTGTGAGCAGGGTGATGGGTGTTGTACAGTGGTGCGTGCAGTCCTGTCTCTGGACAACCTCAACATTAAAGAACTGTTGATTTCCAGTTTGAGTGATTGCATGTTGTGTGTTTCACCATCCTGTACTGATGCCGTTTTTAGACAGCCATGGCAGCGGGGAATGGTTATGAGCAGCTGTAATGACCATATATGTGTTTGTTTTTTCACAGGCCCACACTGACGCTATGACCAATGGGAGGGCACAAGTGCAGAACCGCTACGAGCTTTAACGACAGTTTGTGTTGAAGTTGATACATGGTAAATGCCTCAGCAACTGTAGATGAATGTGCCCCTAATGGACTGTACAAAAGACCCAAAGAAGGCCATAAAAACACACCACTACCTATCCAGTGGACAGGGCGGCAGCGCAGTGCTACCAACTACAACAACCAGTTATGTCAAATTGATGCATGGCCGCTTCCCCACCAGGGTGACTAACGGTAACAAATACGGATGAACATTTTCTGCAGTGGACCCTACCAAAAAGGCTAAGCTACCCAAAGGGGAAGGCAGCTGTACAGAAAGCCTTACAAGCTGTGTTGATTCCATCCATCATACAGTCATCACAAACCTTGCTCATGATGGACTAGATCACCTCATCTTTTTCTCTTTGATAAATAGTAATCAGAAAGCTAAGTTTTCATAATCCTGTTTTGCCATTGGTGTTTTTGTTTGCTTTTTGTTTTTGTGTGTGTGTGCAACAGACAAGAAAATATTGTCTTTATTTAGCCTGTTGGAAGAAACCTGATCAGTCTGTCTGTGGACTACATCCCATTGGTGGTTATGGATATGTCCTGTCTTTTTTGGGTTGATAGCTCCAGTTTGTTTTTGAGTGCTTGTCAAACCATCCCCTTGCTGCCAGGGGCAACTGAGCCTGATGTGCTGTGGGGAGAGTCCTACAAATTCTTCTGAGAAGCATGTGATATAGTGGAACCAAGCCCTCTTATGTACAAACCAAGCAGATGGCAGCATCTAAATGACTTTCTCTGAAGGAAACCACGTTCTAAAACAGCTGTAATGCAAATGTAACGTGGAATGGGATATTTTCATCATGTTGAGGCATAACTTCATGTCAAGAAAATTTGTCTTCGTTGGGTTTCACCGAAGAAAAGTGCTAGGTCCATTTAATGGTGAACAGTATCATGGGTTAAATTCACGAACTCAGTTTATGATTGCACCATACAAGAGAACCTGTTCTGAACATCCTCTGAAATGACAAGACATTTGAACCATTGTTTTTCTCCTGGATGCAGAGGTTATGGACATTGTCAGTCCTCCTGTGAAGAAACTTCACTTTGTTGTTGCCTTGAGGGGTGTCCATCATAGCAGGTTTCACTGCTTTTTTGTTTTTTTGTATTGTGTTTTCACAGGCACGTACTTACATGAGCAAAGTGATCTTAAAAGTGAAGTCACCTGTGCTGGCTGAAATAATGGTATGCCTTCTTTTTGCAGGCTGTTGTGGGTTATGGGAAGCATTTGTTGTTTGTGACTTGGTCTCCCTCAGCACTGGAGGCAGCCAAAACGGATTCACTCGCTGCTTTGTTGGAGTGCAGGCACCCCATGGGTGCAGGCAGTGCTTGTGCTTAGTGGCCTCCGCCTTGGTCTCTGGGGCCCGCTCGGTTGCATCGGTGGCCAGTGTGATGGGGTTCAGGTAACTGACCAGCCTGACTGTTTGTGTGTCTGCAGGCCCACACTGACACCATCTCCAAAACGGGCTCGACAGTGAAAAACCGCTACCAGCTGTAATGACTGTCAGGGGCCAAGGACTGAGAGTGAGTGAATCCCAGTTCTCGGCCCTGTCAACTGCGAGTGGATGGGGGTTCGCGTCCTGCAAGGATGTGGCCGTGTGTCTGTTCTGTGGATTTATGAGTGAATCGTCGCGGCTGCTTCTGGAGTTTGAGACTTGTCAAGGATGTCATTACTTCACCTTGTTATTGCCTCAGCCTGCCTGACTTGACTGGCTAACCACTTGCTCTCTGCAGCTGTACTTCTAGAGTTTGTGTCACTCGCTCATAGCTGATCTGTCTTCCCTTCTTGTTAGGAATGTTTTGGGTTTGATTCAGTACCATTACGTGTTTGTTGATTAATTTTTTTTAGTAACCTTTTTCACATTCTCTGCGCAGTTAAAGTGTTACGATTGATGTACCGAGTAGAAATCTATCACCTTTCTTTGCCAGATGACGAGTTACTTTGAAATTTATTGTACTCGGTATGAAAAGGTTTGCATGGCGTCTTACAAGCTAATTTATCTCGTGCCTCCTTAATGCTGTCCATTTTGTATCAGATGAAATTTTCTTATCACAAATTTCACCGTGATGTTACCTACGCAGTGGACTGGGTGTTAAGAAGCAGTTACTTTCTCATAAGCATTTTTGTTTCAGTTGTCTTTCTTCAGAGGTTTTTGTTTTTAATGCATCTAGTGAAAAACATTTAGTGTTTTCGTAAGGGTTATTCTGTTTGATTCAGAATTGTCTTTTCTTTGCCTTTTTTGGGGGGGGGGGGTGATGGAAGACTGGTCTTTTGTTTGTTCATTTGTTTCACACTGACTGCATTGTTTAGTTGGTCATCTTCCTTGCTGTGGATGTGTGCTGCTTGTAGATTGGGCTTTGATGTGTGACATGCCCTTGCTCTATGTACAGACAGACTGACCTCTATTTAAACTTGTACAAAAGATGATGTCCTTGTGGGTGTTCAGGAGCTGATATAGTGTGAAATTATTGGCTTTGGACATTGGCACTGTCAGAAACCGATGATGTGCACCAGTTCAGAATATGTACACAGCCTTTGGATTGTTTTTGTACAAACAAATGTGATTGTTATGATTGTGTTACATAGATCAATATGTGGTACAATGGTGTTGCTTTTGTGTCTGTATGACTGTGTACTGCAGCCTTCAACTCACTGATTGATTTTTTTTTTTTTTTAATGAAGTAATGTTTAGTTTTGTTCTTACTGGGCAACAGGAGTAGTCAAATAGAGATAACAAAGTTCAGTGTGAAAAGGTCAGACCCAGTGTAGTATAATAGGACTGGTTTTCAGTGTTTTGCAGTCTGGCTGGTATTTGGTGTTGGATGGGTGTCCAACTGGAAAGAAACAGCCAATGAATAGGCACCGGATTAGTCAGCCAATAGGTAGAATTCCTCTACAAAGTAGCTTATGTTCCACTAAAAACAACAACAAAAACTGTTAAAAAATCCTTCCTGTGAAAATGAAATTGGGTTTAAAAAGATTGCATTGGAGTGTGATATTGAAAATGCAACAGCCAGCGAAAATTTTGAGGTTTACTTCTGGTGGTAGGAGAGAATCCCCCAGCCTCCACTGCTCCAGCTTTTGAACTTTGAGAAACAATGTCTTTTCCATTCTTTCAGCAATTTTTAACATTTTGTTCTGTGAGACGGTTCCCATGCCTGAATGAAATTGCTCCCTTGAGGGCAGAGACTGCAAGTGGACAGTGACTAGAGCATTTTAATTGACTACTTCACAGAGAGTTTTAATGCAGCTTGGCTCAAATGGCGATCTTTTTCTGTCATAAATAAGTGAATGCTGTGAGTAGTAGTCCAAAATATTTGTTCATATGTCACCAAGTCGGAAAGAAATAGGTGTTTTTGTCTTAGTAACCCGTGATGAGTTAGTTTACAGAAATAGTTGTTGATTTAAATTCAGTGTCTTTAGTTTCTGGATGTGAGCTGAAACTTGTGAATGGCTTCTAGCTGGTGTAAATATTTGTCGTGCGGTAGCAGTGGACCCGTCTGACCATTGCATTATTTTAAAATTTTATTTCCACTTTTTCCATGTTGGCATAAATTACAAGAATAAAGGTAAATTAATGCGAATGATGTATTTTTGAACTTTGGATACTGTTCCAGCCATGTCTGGGATGGTGCCATATAATGTTGAAAGTTTGAAAAATTTGTATGAATTCAGTTTTGAGTGTGTGTGTGTGGTTCATTGCATGGCAGACTTTCCTAGTTTTCCCAGAGAAGAAATACAGGTCAAATGTATATAAAGTTTACATTTGCAGTGAATATTGATTCAGTAGGGTTTCAAAATTGCCATCATTGTAAAGGTGGCATGAGTTTCAGTTTGAAATTGTAGTATTCTGTTAAGAATATGACAGGTTTGTTGAGTTGCTTTCCCCTCCTTACAAGTTAGAAAGAAAACCTCTTTTTTTTTTCTTCTCCCTTTCTCGTTTGCTCTGTGACTGTTGGTGAAGAACCTGCTTTGCACTACAGCCTGTTTTAATCTTGAACCTGATGCGTTTGTTTCATCAGTAGTTGAGTTTTGCATGCATGATTTTCAAAGAATATGCTGTGCATGCATTTTATGATTGTCATCAAATGTTGGTGTACAAAAAATTATATTTGGAACTGTTCTTTTGATCATGCGTCTGTTTCTTGTCAGTGCATTTTACATATGGAAATAAAATTTGTCATTTCATGCTTTCACACGGGTTTCAGTTTGGAGTGCTGATTTCACTTTTTATATGAATTTGAGTGGAAAACAAGAAGCTATGTAGTGTAGCAGCTGCTTTAATCAAATGTTTTAGCCTGTATGGCTTTAATCAAGTGCTACCACAGTACACTGCAGTGATTGCATGGTCAAGAATAAATCTCTGGCACGCATCCATGGTCATTTGTAGCATTTACACACAGTTGACAGGATTCCATGCCCATAATCATCCTGATATGACTGTATGGTTGTCGGGATGCTAAAATCCAATCACTGCTACTACTGCTACTTTCCATAAATACGCTGAAAAGATTACTGGTTTGATCTATGCATTAAACATTAGATGTGTTCACTAGCCGCACAGCTGGTTTGGCAAGGGGTATAGTGTTTAGTGGCTAAATGCAGCTACAAATTTTGTGCACACAGCTGTAAATGTATGGTCACATGAAGAGAATAATTGTAACTGCAGCTAAAGATAGTACATGTAGCTGTTAGCCTATAGTCGCATAAAGAGAATAATTATAACCTCAGCTAGAGCTGCATGTAGCTGTAAATGTAGGATCACATGAAGAAAATAATTACAACCAAAGCTAGAGCTGCATGTAGCTGTTAGCGTATGATCACATGAAGAGAACAATTATAACCACAGCTAGAGCTGCATGTAGCTGTAAATGGAGGATCATATGAAGAAAATAATTGTATCCACAGTTAGAGCTGCATGTAGCTGTTAGCGTATGATCACATGAAGAGAATAATTTTAACCACGGGGCTGCATGTAGCTGTTAGCGTATGATCACATGAAGAAAATAATTATAACCACAGCTAAAGATTGTACATGTAGCGGTAAATGTATGAGCACATGAAGAGAATAATTATAACCACAGCTAAAGATTGTACATGTAGCTGTCAGGCATCGTGTCATAATGTCAGTCACATACATGTAGCTGTCAGGCATTATGTCATAATGTCAGTCACTGAGACTGAGTCAGCAATATTTGTACCATACAGAAATAAACTGCACACGTTTAAAGACAAAAACAACTTTATTTTGGTATCAAACAATGCATTTAGCTGAATCCTGTTAACAGAACTACTGCGCGTGACAGTCGCACAAGCATTCAAAGACGATAGAGAAAACAGTTAAGTGGCAGTGGTACGTAGCCAAAAAAGAACATTAATGACAGTGGCATGTCTCCAGTCATAGCACCTTTCGTTCACACACGCGGGAGCCACCCGGCCAAACTGACGACAGGGCTACGGTTGCGTTGTCTGTGGACAGGTAATGTGTCGAATGTGCAAACCGTGTGTAAGCACCAGATACCACTTCCTGTTCACACAGCAATCAGACCTTGAGGGAACACTGGTTCAGCAACAAGAAGGTGCTCTATTTCAGTGCTATGGTTTACGTTAGCGAGATTATTTCTCTTACAGACGCTTTCGAAGTTCTTTCTGGTCAGCAGTTAGCCATCGACAACCATGTCCTGTGTTTTGCACACTCCGGAGCCGCCAAAGCATTGATCCAACAGCACGTGCATCTGGGTCACTGCGTCCTCTCCTCTGGCTCCAGGCATGGAGTCGTCAGGCCTTGAATGTCAAGGCCACGCTCAAAACAATGATTTCCGGCCTACCATCTCCCTCGTGTCCAAAGTCGTGCAGGCAGTCACTGTGGGTTTGGGATGTGTATCAATGCAGTAGTCCTTCAGGTATTTCTATATTTTTGTTCAGTTTTTATCGGTGAAAATGTTCAGTCCGTATTTTGTTTGGGCATAGCCAGACAAGGCTTCGGTTAGCGGTGTTAAAAAGGTTTAGGAGGTGACATCTTGGAATTTCCACAATCGTAGATCTGTGCTTCTTACTCGCTCGGTCACTGCAGAATTGAGGTCATTTCCCCCCCTTTCTTTCTTCTCATTTGGAAGCATTTGGCATTGGCAGTGACGGAAATATATATATATATAAAGCCAGGTCGATTTAATCACCGATTTTCAACTGATATTAGCGGCCCTGTGGCATTAAATGTAACATGATTTTCAAGTAACATTTGCAGTTAAGTTTGTTGGTATATGAACCCGTCGGGTACTATACTTGACAACTGACTGAACATTTATTTGAAGTGAAGTATGAGTAACTAGAAAATGGACAGGAGTGTTTATGGAATCGTGGAAATCCATTCGAATATCATTGCACAATTATTGGATTATACCATACCACAGGACATGTTGTTTTTCTTCTTCTTCAAAGTTTGCAGTGACAAATGACAATAAATAACGCAAGGTTAAAAAACAGCAACAACAAAAACAAACAAACAGAAACGAAACAACAACATTGACTCACGGACAAACACTGCATTCAAGCAAGTCCAATAGTTTATCTCTGCATAATCTTTTTGTTTTGACTTAAAATATACAAAGTTATTGCTGACGAAATTTATGACTTGATAGTTGCAGATGAATAAAAGAATATGGTGGATAGTTCTGGGTACAGAGACAGCGCACAGCTAAACGGGTTGCGATGACACGGTGTCAGCTGTTCACTGCCACCTTACTTTTTCTCCCGTCCTGCCGCTTTCCGGATGGCTTTGCACTCGTCCTTGATGCTATCTGCAACACACACAGCGACACACAGTCAGGAGGCAGACAGTGTGTCTATGTTGTTGTCCCTGTTCTTCGTCAGTTTTCCAATCGCTGAAGAACAAAACAAAACAACAACAAAAGGAGCAATGTTTGCTTACTTACTTAGCTGCACGACTGTCCGTGGCCCACAAAAACCAACAACAAACAACTTTTTTTTGCAGTTTCAGCTGACTAGGCAGAACAAATTGTGCATGATAACAGCCACTGACTGCTATTCTCGTCTGTCTGTCTGTCTGTCTGTCTGTCTCTCTGTCTCTGTCTCTGTCTCTGTCTCTGTCTCTGTCTCTCTCTCTCTCTCTCTCTCTCTCTCTCTCTCTCTCTCTCTCTCTCTCTCTCTCTCTCTCAACAAGAACTACTAGTTGTTAGGTTTTTGACTGAGCCTAAACTACAATCCTAGTCAGTAAAATAAAGCTTTCGAGTTCTGTCTCTGTTTCTGTTTCTGTCTCTGTCTCTCTCTGTCTCTGTCTGTCTGTCTGTCTGTCTGTCTGTCTGTCTGTCTGTCTGTCTGTCTGTCTGTCTGTCTCTCTCTCTCTCTCTCTCTCTCTCTCTCTCTCTCTCTCTCTCTCTCTCTCTCTCTCTCTCTCAGTGTTCTTGTAAAGGTTGGGGGGGTGGGGGGGGGGGGGGGGGGTGGGGGGGGGGGGGGGGGGGGGACTGACGTTACCTTCCTGCAGCCCTAGGCACCTGCCCCACTCAAACAGCGTGATCTTGCCGTCGTCGTCGGTGTCGCAGTCGTCGAGGAAGGGCAGCAGACAGTGTTCCAGCGCCTTCAGGGACTGGATGGTGTACAGCAGCTCGCGACGGCTGACGAACCTGAACAACACCGTGTGGATAATTCAATAAGTCGTGCCAGTAAATGGGCTTAGCTACCGGCAACCAGTGGTGGTGAGATAGCACCGTCGTTAATTCAGTCAAGTAATGCTAGTGATTTTTGTTGGCTTTTTTTAAGTGTCGCCAACTCTTTGTAACG
>JABMCL010001124.1:460000-465000 GCA_018857735.1 Alviniconcha marisindica | reverse complement strand
ATTTTGTTTCGCCTTGGTTGTGACCGTTTCTTTTGATAAGGTTAAATACCAAGCATGCCTGACTAACTTCCTGTCTATTTGTTTGTTCACCATGTGTATGACAGTTTCTGTTGCAATACTTTGTGTGTGTGTGTGCGTGCGTGTGTGCGTGCGTGTGTGCGTGCCCGTTGTGTTGTTACGTGGGGGGGGGGGGGCGTGCGTGCGTGCGTGTGTGTGTATGTGTGCGTGTGTGTGTTCTAATTCAAGTGACATCTTCAAGCATTTAAATTGCCAGCAGTTACTTCTTCTCTCGTCTTCTTTCTCCTTTTGTGCAACGTCAACTTCCTCCTCTGAATAGTCGTCATCACCATCACCCTCGTCATCATCTTCATCGTCATCATCGTCATCATCGTCTGCCTGGATAAAAACAACAAACAGGAAGTCAGACCAAAGTCAGCCAAGTCTGCACGAAGATCACACATTAAATCCGTAAATAAATGTAACTTTCCGATGCTGCTATTGTAACAATTACTGCAGCAGTTACTGCCGCTACTGCAACAATTAAAACAGCACCTATTACTGCTACTGTAACAATTAAAACAATAACTATTACTGCTACTGCAACAATTGACTGCAGCAGTTACTGGCGCTGCTGTAACAAGTACTGCAGCAGTTACTGTCGCTGCTGTAACAATGACTGCAGCAGTTACTGTCGCTGCTGTAACAATGGCTGCAGCAGTTACTGTCGCTGCTGTAAAAATTTACTGCAGCAGTTACTGTCGCTGCTGTAACAATGACTGCAGCAGTTACTGTCGCTGCTGTAACAATGACTGCAGCAGTTACTGTCGCTGCTGTAACAATGACTGCAGCAGTTACTGTCGCTGCTGTAACAATGACTGCAGCAGTTACTGTCGCTGCTGTAACAATGACTGCAGCAGTTACTGTCGCTGCTGTAACAATTGACTGCAGCAGTTACTGTCGCTGCTGTAACGATGACTGCAGCAGTTACTGTCGCTGCTGTAACAATTACTGCAGCAGTTACTGTCGCTGCTGTAACAATTGACTGCAGCAGTTACTGTCGCTGCTGTAACAATTACTGCAGCAGTTACTGTCGCTGCTGCAACAAATACTACAGCAGTTACTGTTGCTACTGTAAGAGAATGAGAGCCGGTTTGGCCTAGCGGTAAGGCGGTAGACTGGTAAGCGGAAGGACTTCGGTTCGATACCGCTTCGGCTCTCCTTTCTCTTCAAAAGTTGTGGTTTGTGGACACGGGCTCGTGACTTTGTCCCTCCAAATTAAAGAAACATTAAAAAGGCCCTCATCGCTGCCCGTCTTAATGCAGGTCATTCTGGTGGTGACATTTGCGATAGGTATTTATCTCCCTCTTCCCCCCCTATATCCCCCCCCCCCCCCCCCTTTTCCCCTCCCTAAGAAGCCTTATGGTTTCTGTGGACGTTAAGCCCCATGTTTACTTACTTACTGTAAGAGTCGCTGCATCGGATACCGTTGCTACTGCCACTGCTTTACAGCTACACCCATAAACTAAAGAAGAAGTGGAAAAAAAAGGCAACAGATTGCGGACCTTACAGGCTCAGTCACAGCACGCTGGAAAGTCAGCCATATCACGTGAAACGTGTTACAAACTCACCGTCGAAATTTCACCCCGGTGTAGAGGGACGAGTATGAACAAATTAAGCAGTTTGTCTGGTCCCGTTAAGCTGAGTGGATTTTGGAGCCAGTTTATGCAGTGTCTCCTTATGACCACCGACGCAGTCCGCATACACAGAATTTACCGTTTGGTTTTGACCGAAACCGCAGCAGTCAGTTAAATTTACACAGTAAAACAATAACCCAAAAAACCCCCACACACACAAAACACACACCCACACACACACACCACACACACACAACACACCACACACACACACACACCCCGCGCGGGCGGGGTGGTGCGCCCGGACAGCAGGCCGCCAGCACGCACCCGCAGCCGCACGCACGCCGCACACACACACACACACACACACGTACGCACACACGTACAATGCGTGAATGTGTGATGAGTAATTGGCACCACGAATATATACTGACATATGGCAATGAATTTGTATTATATTGTAAAACAGACCTGTTCCGCCTCCTCCAATCTCCTGGCCTCCTGTCTGTCTTTAGATTCCTGAAAACACAGCCAATCAATCAATCAATCAATCAATCAATCATCCATTCACTGTCCCCAGCGTCGATAGGTTCCAGACTCCAGCTCTTGTGATCTGCCCTCTCACAAGAAACAATACTGGCTGAAGCCCCCCCCCCCCCCCCACCCACCACCCCACCCCCTCACCCCACCACCTCACCCTCGAAATCCCAGAGAGGAACAGTATTCTAATCTAGAAAGTTGGTTACAGTCTATGAAGTTGACTGCCATCTAGGAAGCTGGCTGCAATACAAAACAAGAGCGACCAGTCAATCAATTAATCAGTAATACAGTTAATCAGTTAACTAGTTAATTCACTCGGCAACAAACCAGCAAATCGACCCATTAATCAGTTAATCGCTCAGCAAATCGGCCCATTAATCAATTAATCACTCATTTCTCCATGACTGGACTTATGGACGATGAAGAAGGAGAGATCGAAACGCAGTCTATCAACTGCAGATCAATCAGCTTAATGGATCGGTAGTTTCCATACAAACAAATGATACCAGTAGAAGTTAAGCGAGGCGGTTTGCCGTGCTGTTGTAGTTACGCCGTAGCCTACCTTCTTCACCTTTCCGGCGTCCGCAAGAGATGCTGACAGCAACACCCCCAGCAACAACAGCGCCAACAACCACAGCCTCATCTTGTCTCCCCCTCTGCACACCCCCCACCCCACACACAAAAAACACACACACACACCACACACCCAACACAACACACACCACACACACACACACACACACACACACACACACCACACCACACAACACGAAAACCCCACGCCCCCCCGCCACAGTACGCAACCCCCACCACCCCAACCGAACAGAACGTGCACGCGCATCAGTCACGCCGTACCACCTTCTACACCCCCGCCCACAAATCTGACACACACACACACACAACACACACCCAACAACCACAGCACCACGCACCGCACGCTTACGCACACACCACACACACACACACACACACACCACACACACACACACACACACGCGACCACACGCACGCACGCCACGCACGCAACACTACGACACACACACACGACACACACACACGACCACACGCACGCACGCACGCACACCACCACACACACACACACACACACACACACACACACACACACACACACCACACACACACGACACACCACGACACGCACACGCACGCACGCACGCAGCACGCACGCACGCACCACGCACGCCACTGCACCCACACACACCACCACACACACACACACACACACACACACACACACACACACACACACACACACACACACACACACACACACACACACACACACACACATTATTCAGAAGGTGGAAAATCACAGCAAGAAGAACAACGAAGTGCTCATCGTACCGACTCACTGCTTTGAAGTAGACTGTGGATGAAAGCACGCACAACATGCCGACCTTTAAATGAGGCAGTGTCTTGTCTCACAAACCACTAAAATACGTTCCGTACACGGATTCATGCCGGACAAAAATGGCAGATCCGGAAATTCTACCTTGACTTTCACAACATCGTTCAAAGTCTAGTCATTACATGTATGTTGAACAACATCACCTTGTCTGCCCCTCTGCACACACACACGCACGCACACACGCACACACACACACACACACACACACAGCACACACACACACCACACACACACACACACACACACACACACACACACACACACACACACACACACACCACACACCACACCCCGCACGCAACACACACACACACACACACACACACACACACACACACGCACGCAACACACACGCACGCACGCACACACACACACACACACACACACACACACACACACACACACACACACACACACACACACACGCACGCACGCACACACGCACGCACGCACGCACGCACGCACGCCCACACACACACACACACGCACGCACGCACGCACGCACGCACGCACGCGCACGCACGCACGCACACACGCACACACACACGCACACACGCACGCACATACACACACACACGTACGCATGCACGCACACACATACAATACACAGGCGCCTCAGGCATACATAGCTTTATTATCCTTTCCTTGTTTTAATATGCTAATCCCCCCCCCCCCCCCCTCCCATTTCGGCCCCCCCTTCCCCCATTCTTTCGTAGTGTTCTCTACCACAAAAGAGAGCCAGCGTGGTGAAAAAGTAAGCAATGGGTGCCTGTGGTGCTCAACAGAAAGACACTGATGCTGTCACTGATACATTTGTATTGAACTGTGTTTTGGGTGGGTGGTTTGGGGGGGGGGGGGGGGGGAGGTGCGGGGGCCGTTAGAAACCTCACAGAAGTTTTGAACATGCACTCCCGCTTGTTTCACATTAGTGGAACCATCCAAAAAGGTGAAAAACTCGCGCACAGGCCTTTTTCACCAACATTCGCGTTCTACACATTCCGGGTTATTTTCAAAAACATAAGCGCCCGAAGGAAATATATATATAAAAATAAATATTTAAGAACAAAAACAAAAGAGTAATGATAATATCTGACATCTACTGAACACATGGGATGCACAGAAGTGCGTCATCCGTTTTTTGGACAATCCAGACAGAGCACCCACGTGCCATTTTCTCGCGATGATCTTGTTTAGAGGCAGAAAACAAAACACTGGCCACACTGATAATGTAAGAGAGAGAGAGAGAGAGAGAGAGAGAGAGAGAGAGAGAGAGAGAGAGAGAGAGAGAGAGAGAGAGAGAGAGAGAGAGAGAGAGAGAGACAGACAGACAGACAGACAGACAGACAGACAGACAGACAGACAGACAGACAGAGAACTCGAACTCGAAAACTTTATTT
>JABMCL010001124.1:430000-450000 GCA_018857735.1 Alviniconcha marisindica | reverse complement strand
TCTGTATCCTGTTCGCACGGAACAACATAATGTTTGCCGTAATATGCCATGACCGTCTGTATCATGTTCGCACCGAAACACCGTAGTTCGAGCCGAGCTTCGCCATGACCCGCTGTGTCCTGTTCGCACCGGAACAACGTAGTGTTGGCTGGGTTTCGCCATGACCCGTTTCGCACCGGAACACTGTAGTGTAGGCCGTGTTTGGCTATGACCCGCGGTGTCCTATTCGTACCGGAACAACGTAGAGTGGGCCTTACTACGCCATGACCGTTTGTATCCTGTTCGCACCGGAACACTGTCGTGTGGGTCGAGTTTCGCCATGACTCGCTGTGTCCTTTTTTTCACCAGAACACCGTAGTGTGGGCCATGGTCATGGTGCAGCGCAATCCACACTACGATGTCTAGGTACGAACGGGATACAGTAGACCAAACAATGGAATACAGTTCAGTACAACTTTATTGCCAAGCGACAAGATTATTGCTCAATGGGTAATGCACTATGTGTACCATGACACATTTCTTGTGCACCAATCTTGGAAACATGCACATGTTTTGTATTCTCCCATTGTCACAAGCTCTCAAGTTTGAACCTTTTGAGTGTTTTGTCGAATGGAGACTGTTTCAAACAGAACGGCGCGGTTGTGGTGGTGCCAGCAGGAATGCACAATACTAATGTACGCTGAACGCATACTAATACTGATGGATGATTTTTATATATAGCGCATATCTTTTTGTTTTGTTGAACAAATGTAAACGTGCTTACACACACACACGCGGCAAAGGCCATGATGGCAGATTATGTGATGTGTATATGCGAGAAGTGTGTGTAAGCACGTTTACATTTGTTCAACAAAACAAAAGATATGCGCTGTGTAAGAGTCGCCCGTCAGTAGTCGTGTGTGTGTGTGTGTGTGTGTGTGTGTGTGTGTTGTGTGTGTGTGTGTGTGTGTGTGTGTGTGTGTGTGTGTGTGTGTGTGTGTGTGTGTGTGTGTGTGTGTGTGTGTGTGTGTGTGTGTGTGTGTGTTGTGTGTGTGTGTTGTGTGTGTGTGTTGTTTGTGTTCGTGGTTGTGGTGTGTGTGCTGCGTGCTGTGCGTGCGTGCGTGCGTGTGCTGCGTGCGTGGTGGTGTGTTGTGTGTGTGTGTGTGTGTGTTTGTGTGTGTGTGTGTGTTGTTGTGTGCGTGCGTGCGTGCGTGTGGTGCGTGTGTGGTGTGTGTGTGTGTGTTTGTGTGTGTGTGTGTGTGTTGTTGTTGTTGTTGTTGTTGCTGTTGTTTGTTCTTCCCCCAAACACCCAAATGTCTCCTGGAACTGCCTGAACCCTCTTATTCTTCGCGCCCAAGCCGTTCTCGATCGCCACTGAAGTCCTGAGGGCAAAGTCTGATGAAGTCTTCCTCAAGAGCTGCTGCCCATTCCCACAACTTCTCCTCCAGTTCCAAATCCTCTTCTAAACCACATCACTCTCCTTCCTGCTTCTGGCGGTCTTGCTCCGCATCGTGGCAACAGCCACTTTGCCCTCATTCTGTACATCGCTGCGGGTTGTCACACGGGGATCGCATCTTTCGATACGCGCATAACGAGGGCCGAACGGCGCAACGGTAAAAGGCGAAAACAGGAGAAGAAAAAAAAGGTCAGACGGTCTCTGAGAACAGCCACAAAATAATGTAAACCAATTGGCTTGCTGGATCGCTGAGGGTAAGGGGGAGGGGCGGGGAGTGGGGGGGGGGGGGGGTATAAATGGCGATTTGTTTTCTCTGCTCGGGATGCCAGGTGTTGCGCCAAGGGTTTAGCATTCGGTCTTCACAGGTAGGGAGCTAGGATATACTCTTCGGTGCGGAAATTTGCTGACTGAAGCAACAGGTAAAAACAAAACAAACAAAAAACTATTAGAAATAAAAGAGGAGAAAAATAGTTCTTTTAGTAAGCACTGCTGTGCTGGAATGACCTAGATACTTCTCTTTTCAGGTGTGATAAAACATTCAGCCAGAACGCTTATGTGGGGGGGGGGGGGGGGGGGGGATGGGAGAGGTGAGAGGTATACTGCCGGTTGGGGGAGGGTGGGGGAGGGGGAAGAGGGAGGGGATTGTGGGTTGGGGGGGGGGAGGAGGGAGAGGCGAGAGAGTATATTGCCGGTTGGGGGGGAGGGGAGGGGGGAGAGAGCAGAGAGATTGAGTGGGGAAGGGGGGAGGAGGGAGAGGCGAGAGAGGATATTGTGGGTTGGGGGAGAGGGGGGATGATGGGAGAGAGCGAGAGAGGATATTGTTGGTTGGGGGAGGGGGGAGGGGGGAGGCGGGAGGATGGGAGAGAGCGAGAGAGGATATTGTGGGTTGGAGGAGAGGGGGAGGGGGGGGGAGGATGGGAGAGAGCGAGAGAGGATATTGTGGGTTGGGGGAGAGGGGAGGGGGAGGATTGGAGTGAGCGAGAGAGGATATTGTGGTTGGGGGAGAGGATGGGAGAGGAGCGAGAGGTGTGGTTGGGGAGGGGGGGGGGAGGATGGGAGAGAGCGAGAGAGGATATTGTGGGTTGGGGAGGGGGAGGGGGGGGAGAGAGGCGAGAGAGGATATTGTGGGTTGGGGGAGAGGGGGGGGGGAGGATGGGAGAGAGCGAGAGAGGATATTGTGGGTTGGGGAGGGGAGGGGGGGGGGGGGGAGAGGGCGAGAGAGGATATTGTGGGTTGGGGGAGAGGGGGAGGAGGGAGGGGGGTACTCAAAGGGGGATAATTCGAGAATCGCAATGTTCTGAAGTGTGGAATGTTAGCAAGTTCCACCAGACACAAGCTCTACAGTAAAAGAGAAACAACGGTAAAAAATAATGTTGAAGCGTTCCCTAGCGGATCACTCAGGTGGTCACCTGGTATGTGCAATTGTACGTTGACAAATGCAGTCCACAGGGTGAGAGAACTGCGTGCATGACCGGTTTTCTTTTTAATACCCCCACCACATGGTCGTCTTCGGAGGAATAATAATAATGAACGTCATCAGTTTCTAACTTCGGGGTAGCCCGAAGCGCCGCAGGGCTGAAAGCTGTAAGTCTGCTGCCAATGGGCAGATTACCACCATGACGCAGACTTTTTGTGCTTACTTTGTAGAAGAAGTTTCCTTACTGTACGTTTGTGTGACTTACTGTTATAGCTTTCGTTTGTTTTTGAAGTTCATGTGAAATTAATTTTGTTTGTCATAGAATTGAGAAAGCGGGTTTGTTTGTTTGTTTGTGTGTGTGTGGGGGGGTGCAAACGTCAGTTAAGACCAGTTAAGCTGGTATCTATAAGTATAACACGTAAGTAAGTAAGTAAACATGGTGCTTAACGTCCACAGAAACCACAAAGCTTATTAGGGACGGGGAGAATGGGGGGAAGGGGTCATGGAGGTGGGGGAAGAGGGAGATTATATACTTATCGCTACACTATCACCACCAGAATGACTCCTGCATTAAGCTGGGCAACGATGAGAGCAATTTTAATATTTCAGGTTAAGGGTTAGATACGGGACAAAGTCACAAGACAGTGTCCACAGACCACAACTTTTGAAGCGAAATGAGAGCCGAAGCGGGTTCGAACCGAGGTCCCTCTGCTTACCAGCCTAACGCCTTACCGCTCTGCCAAACCAGCTCTCTTTAGTATAACATGATGATGATGATGATGAAGTGATGCTTAATGTCCTCAGATGTCAGTTGACAGATTAGGGACAAGTTGTGACCAATGCCGAAGCACGGTTCAATAATTCTTGACGTCCACGGAAACCAGAAGGCTCGTTAGGACGGACAGCTCAGGACGGCCACCTCGACTCTCACACAGCTCCTGAACTATGTTTTAGTATAACACGCTAGGAAAAGCCCATGTATACCCTCCACCCCGTCTCACTGAAGTGTCCCGGGTGTTACGTTTCAAACACTTCCGACGTTGTCCCGACTGACGATGGCCACTTCTCGTCCTTTCAGGGAAGATCGTCAAACTCTTCCTCTTTCTACGTATCTCTCCTCCAGGCGATCGATGGTGTGACGTCCATAGCTTCTTTTCGTTTGACTTCTGCTATGATGATGAACCTCTGTCAGTTTCGCCCGGATACGACCTTCAGGTCGCGGTTGACTAAACAACAAAGGTCAAGAAATTAACCAAGCCGCCTGCAGGATCATATCAGTCAGGTAAACAACTCTCAGAGGAACTCCGATGCCCATGTACCCCGGAGATAGTAATTTACCTCTTGGGACAACAAAGACGACTCCAGTCCGGGGAAGGGTCTGATGAAGCGTACTCAGTGGGTTCTTTGTGAAGGGGTGAAGTTATCCTCCTTTGCTTCAAGTCCTAGAGATCAAAGTACAGAGTCTAAACTGTGTCTCTGTTTCTCTCCCTCTCTCTGTATCCCTCTGTGTGTGTGTGTGTGTGTGTGTGTGTGTGTGTGTGTGTGTGTGTGTGTGTGTGTGTGTGTGTGTGTGTGTGTGTGTGTGTGGTGTGTGTGTGTGTGTGTGTTGTGTGTGTGTGTGTGTGTGTGTGTGTGTGTGTGTGGTGTGTGTGTGTGTGTGTGTGTTGTGTGTGTGTGTGTGTGTGTGTGTGTGTGTGTGTGTGTGTGTGTGTGTGTGTGTGTGTGTGTGTGTGTGTGTGTGTGTGTGTGTGTGTGTGTGTGTGTGTGTGTGTGTGTGTGTGTGTGTGTGTGTGTGTGTGTGTGTGTGTGTGTGTGTGTGTGTGTGTGTGTGTGTGTGTGTGTGTGTGTGTGTGTGTGTGTGTTGTGTGTGTGTGTGTGTTGTGTGTGTGTGTGTGTGTGTGTGTGTGTGTGTGTGTGTGTGTGTGTGTGTGTGTGTGTGTGTGTGTGTGTGTGTGTGTGTGTGTGTGTTGTGTGTGTGTGTGTGTGTGTGTGTGTTGTGTGTGTGTGTGTGTGTGTGTGTGTGTGTGTGTGTGTGTGTGTGTGTGTGTGTGTGTGTGTGTGTGTGTGTGTGTGTGTGTGTGTGTGTGTGTGTGTGTGTGTGTGTGTGTGTGTGTGGGGTGGTGTGTGTGTGTGTGTGTGTGTGTGTGTGTGTTGTGTGTGTGTGTGTGTTGTGTGTGTGTTGTGTTCTCCTCTTCTTTTCTTTTCTCTTCTATTTTGTGTGTGCATAATTATTTTGCCGTTCCAGACGGCCATGCAGATTTTTGTAGTTGTTGTGTTGTTCAGTTATGTCTTTAACATTTATGACATTAAAAAGAAAGAAAGAAAGAAAGAAAAAAGAAAAAGAAAAAAAGAAAGAAAGAAGGGTGCCAATTCCGCCTCCTCTTGGAAGAGTTCTACAGGTGGTATATATTTCGCAATTAATTTCTGCTTCAGTTTGAAATGCCACACCCCGCTGATAACGGTAGTTCGCATCAACCAAACCAACAACAGCAGCAATACCTTTTAATCAAACTTGTCAAATCACACCAAGCGACCTTCTCCGTCTACCGTATTTATTCCACAGGGAAAATTGTCGGTCCTTCGCGTGCAAACAGAAAACACCATCCTCCCTTTTGTCAGAACGATCTCATTGTAGTGGATGGTGCTGGCAATTGCTCGCAGATTGGCAACGACAATGGAGGAAACCCAGGTGCATACGGTTCTAATCAAATTTCCTCCCAAACTCCGAACGGGGAGGTAATTGAAGACAGGATGCTGTGTTTTCGTGTCTGTCTTTTTTGTTGTTGTTTCCTTTGTTTTCGTTTTCTTCTTCTTCTCTCTTTCCCTCTCCCCTCTTCTCTCTGTGTGTCTGTCTGTCTGTCTGTCTTCTCCCTCCTCTCTGTGACTCCCCCTATCTATTTCTACCCCGTCCCCCCCCCCCCCCCGCCCCCCCCCCTCCCGCCCCCGCAACCAAGAAGGAGGAGGGAGATGGGGTGGGGGTATTTGGCAGAGACCCTGGTCTGGCATTTTTCATAACAGAAACGAAAGACATGCCGGTTTGGGAGGAAATAGTCTGAAAAACAACAACAACAACAAAAACACGCTATTATGATAGTGTGTACGTGTTTACGACGTCAAAACATCATTTTGCTTTGAAGGCCCACGTGAAAATATACGAACGTGTTAACGCCCATACAGTACAGTGAAATTCATACAGAAACATGGTCCGACCGACTATTTCGCTAGTTAGCTACCTAGTCCGTCTGTTTGTCTGTCTCTCGGTATATTGACAGGCGCCGCTGCGCTGATGATCCAGTGAAAGCGGTCACCGTGGGCTCGAGTCCGGGTCGAGGCAGGATCAAGGACCGTTTTTCAGCTCTTCCGCGTCAAGACTTGCACAGCACGTACTAAGATTGTTGCGCACGTTAATTTTTTTTTTTTTTTTTAAATGCCCACCTTTCGGCATGAGACCAGAAGGCCTAACTGCTAAGGTGGCACTGACGAGCACACACCGGTGACGCATAATAGCAGCAGAATAATCAAACTGATCACTGCGGCTCATCCTAATGGCTACATAGTTCAGGAGCTGCGTGAGAGTCGAGGCGGCCGTCCTCGGCTGTCCGTCCTAACGAGCCTTCTGGTTTCCGTGGACGTCAAGAATTATTGAACCGTGCTTCGGCATTGGTCACAACTTGTCCCTAATATGTCAACTGACATCTGAGGACATTAAGCATCACTTCATCCTCCTCCTCCTCCTCCTCCTCCTCCTCCTAATGGAAACGGAAGATCTGTCTTTGATGATGATGATGATGATGATTGTTATTATTAATAATAACACCATTATTATTTTAGCTGCAGTTTCCGTATTAGGCAGATGATAATTGGTAAGTGGTATGTGCAGCTTGCTGCCGTATGGGACTGTTATTTGCCATAATGCATTCATATATCTTTTAAATTTTGTGTTCGTTTCTGTCCGTTCCCTTTTTATATTTTTCATTAATCTGGTATCGATAAATTAGACGGAATGTTCGACGATACCAGCATGTCCTAGCCTTATTTGCTCTTTTAACAGGGTTGACACTGAAGTGGCTAACTCTTCGAAAAATATGTTTGATGTTTGCGCATGTATGTTTTGTAGTCTGATGCTTGCGTAGGGACTGGTTTTGTGGATTAACTTGAGAATGGTTTATATATGAAAAGGGTTTTGAAATGTGAATTTGCTTGTTGTCCTGAGGTGACTGTGTGCGGCTGACAGGGCGTTGAAAATCCAGTTACTAACTTCCGTATTAGGCTCCCTGGTTTTGTATGTGCCTTTTTCATATCATTATTTTTAAGCCACATAGCTACTAGAGCCAGATCTGCCAGCTCAGCAACTTGGGGAGGAATGGAAGTGAACTAATGGTGCCAGGCTCCGTGCAAATTGAATCGGCATGAGTATGTTTTCGTTATAAACTCGTGTGGTGTGCAAGTGGAACTGGACTGTGCAAATGTACAGCCGCTTTCAAGTTCGACGTTGCTCATATTCGTCTGCACATCACTGTTCTTCGTTATGTGTAAGGTTTGCCGTAGGTGTGTTTTTCGGTCTGTTTTGTTTGTGCATATGAACGCACGCGCGCGCGCGAATGCACGCAGGCATATTCTACAAAACAGTACAAACAGTACAAATAACACAATACAGTGTTATGGGGTGGGTGGGGGGGGGGGGGGGGGGGGGGGGGGAGAGATACAGGACATCACATTGCAACCACCACTTGTATCATTTACATCTGTGACCTAAAAATACGCATCATGCATCCGAAAGTTTTCTTTTAGGCTAAACTAAAACGTTCCTCATCATAACGAAAAATGCAGGGATGCGTTGACAGACGCACGATACGACACACAAGTTTCAAAACCACATAGGTCTGTTTTCAAGGACTCCGAAAGGACGCACTGGGTCAGAAATAAGCCTTGGGTCAGAATACAGTGGAACGACGTGGGACAAAAAGCAAAAGACAGTCAATAGGACGCCTTGAGTCAACATGTAAAGACAGTCAATAGGATGCCTTGAGTCAACATGTAAAGACACTCACCAGAACGCCTTGAGTCAACATGTAAAGACACTCAATAGGACGCCTTGAGTCAACATGTAAAGACAGTCAATAGGACGCCTTGAGCCAACATGTAAAGTCAGTCAAGAGGGCGTCTTGAGTCAACATGTAAAGACAGTCAAGAGGACGCCTTGAGTCAACATGTAAAGCCACTCAATAGGACGCCTTGAACCAACATGTAAAGCCACTCAATAGGACGCCTTGAGCCAACATGTAAAGCCACTCAATAGGACGCCTTGAGTCAACATGTAAAGACACTCAATAGGACGCCTTGAGCCAACATGTAAAGACACTCAATAGGACGCCTTGAGCCAACATGTAAAGACAGTCAATAGGACGCCTTGAGCCAACATGTAAAGACACTCAATAGGACGCCTTGAGTCAACATGTAAAGACACTCACCAGGACGCCTTGAGTCAACATGTAAAGACACTCACCAGAACGCCTTGAGTCAACATGTAAAGACACTCAATAGGACGCCTTGAGTCAACATGTAAAGACACTCACCAGGACGCCTTGAGTCAACATGTAAAGACACTCAACAGGACGCCTTGAGTCAACATGTAAAGACACTCAACAGGACGCACTGAGTCAACATGTAAAGACAACAGGACGCCTTAAGTCAACAGGTAAGGCTTTCAACAGGACGCCTTCAGTCAACATGCACAAACACGCAACAGAACGCCTTGGGTCAACATGTAAAGATACATGAAATGAAACGAAAAGACGCTCGACAGGCTATACAAGTTTGGTCCTAGTGGAAAAACAGCCGACAAAGCAGACGAGAAGCACCAGAAAGGGAAAAAAGCCTCAGTATGAGAACACGTAGGGTCACCAAGACACCGAACAGAACAGGCGGCGCATGAATGGAAAGACCGATAAAGTCGGCAGGCGTTCACCTGATCTCCATATGGTGCCTGGTGCACGCCTGCTCACCGCTGGTTCCTATTGTTTTCTCCATGGGGACTGAGCCACACCCGGTAACGTAACATTACAACACCAGCCACCAACACACACACAGCACGCAACAGGAACCGCAAGAATGCACTCTGCCATTTACGTACGGTCAGAGCCGCCGCTGGAACCAGCGCACGCTGATTTCCTGTATAGCTTTGACTTTGTGGGACATAATTCGGCTTTGTGTGCGAAGGCCAAACATTGTTGTGCAACTGACTGATGTTGGAAGACCAGGGTTATGTTAGTGGACTGCTGGCTCGTTTCAAGCCCCATCTCCACCCTTCTCGAAGTTCTCCCCAAATAGGTTTTATGGTGCAGACCCATGACAATATAAAAATCAAAAGTTTTGATAAAAAGACGTATCGGTTCTAGCTACCTGGAAAATCAGCCCTGTTTGTAAGAGGTTTAGCTGAACAAATATAAGAACGAGGAAATCAGAAGAAAAAGCTGAAGATAAATATTACAATTACATCTCTTATAATTACTAGTTTTCTGTTAGCATACACGACAAGCACAACTGTAACCGCGAGTACAATACACGCCCTCTTTGTTAACTCCTCTCCAACATAGGTCTGCTTGTCGTCTAACCATTTTGCCGGTCTAGATGTGGTTTGTAGATGCAACAGAATTTGAGTCCAGTCATTCAAAACCTAAATGTGGTTTGCAGATCTATGCAACAGAATTTCTCGTCATTCAAAATCTAAGTGTGGTTTGCAGATACAATATAATTTTTTAAGTCATTCAAAACCTAACCGTGGTTTGTAGACGCAGTAATTTCTCCAGTCATTCAAAACCTAAATGGGGTTTGTAGACGCAATAATTTCTCCAGTAATTCAAAACCTAAATGGGGTTTATAGCTGCAACAGAATTTCTCCAGTCATTCAAAACCTAAATGTGGTTTGTAGATGGAACAGACTTTCTCCAGTCAATTCAAAACCCGAATGTGCTTTGTAAATGCAAAAGACTTTCTCCAGTCTATTCAAAACCTAAGTGTGTTTTGTAGATGCAACAGAATTTCTGCAGTCATTCAAAACCTAAATGTGGTTTGTAGATGCAACAGAATTTCTCCAGTCATTCGAAACCTAAATGTGGTTTGTAGATGCAACAGAATTTCTCCAGTTATTCAAAACCTATGTGCGGTTTGTAGATACAACAGACTTTCTCCAGTTAGTCAAAACCTAAATATGGTTTGTGAATGGAAACGACTCTCCGGTCATTCAAAACCTGAATGTGGTTTGTAGATGCAACAGAATTTTGGTTTGTAGATGCAACAGAATTTCTCCAGTCATTCAAAATCTAAATGTGGTTCGTAAAGGCAAAATAATTTTTCTAGCCATTCAAAACCTAAATTTGGTTTGTAGATGCAAAAGACTTTCTCCAGTCATTCAAAACCTAAATATGGTTTGTAGATGGAAACGACTCTCCGGTCATTCAAAACCTGAATGAAGGATTTTGTGCAACATAATTTTTCCATTAATTCAAAACCTAATTAATGTGGTTTGTAGACGCAACAAAATGTCTCCAGTCATTCAAAACCTAAATGTGGTTTGTAGATGCAACAGACTTTCTTCATTCATTCAAAACTTGAAAGTGGTTTGTAGATGCAACAGACTTTCTTCATTCATTCAAAACCTGAATGTGGTTTGTAGATGCAACAGACTTTCTCCAGTCATTCAAAACCTGAAAGTGGTTTGTAGATGCAACAGACTTTCTTCATTCATTCAAAACCTGAATGTGGTTTCTAGGTGCAACAGAATTTTTCCAGTCGTTCAAAACCTGAATGTGGTTTCTAGATGCAACATATTTTCTCCAGTCATTCAAAACGTAAGCACGACGAATACACTTAGATGTTCCAATCAGCTCTCGTTAATTGGATAACGCGGCTGATAAACAGCACGTCGCTTTCCTACAAGCACGCTGCTTTCCTGAGAGTACCGCAGCCTCCGTAAGTCTGCACAAACTTGGCCAACAAGCAATGCCAAGCGCTCCGAATCGGAAAGAACTTTAAATCGCACGCGGGCATGCTTATACATCTGAGCGCGTAGGGCTTCGCTTTACTTTTCTTCAACTTGTTTTTAGCTGTGCCAGGTTTATATGAAGACATTGACTACAAAGTCGCCGATTTGTTGAACTAAACAAACAGAGATGAATCATACAAAATTCAAATAAGAGACTATGACCATCGAAAAATTCAGTGAACGAGCTGCAGCTGTTTGATAAAGTTTAAACATATAGTCATTACAAAGGCTTAACTTGCTGGTCTTTGATGCTGCTATTTCTGTTAGCTCGGAATTCCTACGGAGGCCGCAAACCACTCGATCCCTCTTTTTCCTCATCATGGAACCCGTGTTGATGTGTACATTATATGGTAGCTGGTAAAATTGCGGATACGATTCTCTATCTCGATGTACATTATACACGATATATTGTGTTTGTTCAGCGCTTTAAGCCACAGGGCAGTCGCTTTAGAAATGTCCATTATTATTATCTTCTAAACTCTTTCACACTAGTGTGAATCCCCTCCCCCGTGTGAATCCCCTCCTCGTGCTAGAGAATGCCCCAAACGCATTTTTTCCACGAACTCGAGATCTTCTGGTCAGCCAAAAAACGACACAAAGACACTTTTATTCCACCCTCTATCCCCTTTCCCCGGTAATTTTTGCAACTGCAACAGTATTAGCATTTGTACTGCTTCGCAATTCTAGGTTCAACTTCCACTGTTATACACAGCGTGAAGCTAAGGCCGACAATGCTGCACTGGTTTTACGGAGTTGCATGAATCAAAGGCTCAACATCTCAGCAAACTCGTCGGCGCGCCTCTGCGGCTGGGATAATGGTGACAGCTTAAAACGGGGAGTGAGTCAGTTCCTGGATTTGAACGTCCCGTCAACGCATACGGTCACCTCAGGACGACTGAAGCGGGAGGTGAGTCGGTTCTTGGATTTGAACGTCCCGTCAACGCATAGGTCACCTCAGGACGACTGAAGCGGGAGGTGAGTCAGTTCTTGGATTTTAACGTCCCATCAGCGCATACGGTCACATCAGGACGACTGATGCGGGAGGTGAGTCAGTTCTTGGATTTTAACGTACCGTCAACCGCATAGGGCCACCTCAGGACGATTGAAGCGGGAGGTGAGTCAGTTCTTGGATTTGAACGTCCCATCAGCGCATACGGTCACATCAGGACGACTGAAGCGGGAGGTGAGTCAGTTCTTGGATTTGAACGTACCGTCAACCGCATAGGGTCACCTCAGGACGAATGACTGACACAAAGAAAGACCGAGGGCGTGAAGCAAAGTCTGATCGCCAACCCTTGCGGTCTTCCTGAACTCGCTCATGCTCGTCTTCGTCTTCGTCATCGACTGAAGTTCAGTTAGACAAATAACAGCGAGATGCGACACGCAAGTAGGCTATTCTTGAAGCAAAGTCTGATCGCCAACCCTTGCGGTCTTCCTGAACTCGCTCCTGCTCGTCTTCGTCATTGACTGAAGTTCAGTTAGACAAATAACAGCGAGATGCGACACGCAAGTAGGCTATTCTTGAAGGGAATTTTAAAAAAGAAGAAGTTTTTTTAAAGGAAGACGGCTTCGGATGTAGAGGCACAGAAAATTAACGTACAAACGGGTGGAGAAATACATCAGGAACTTGTTTTCTAAGCCCAGTCAGCCAAGAACTGTTATATCAGGGCGAGACTGAACAAAATTATTCACCACAGCAAAAAGAAAGAACTGAGAACAAAAACGACAACAGTTACACCGCGAAAAGAACGCCAAGCGGGCACACACACAAAAACACCTCGACGCAAAAAATGAAAACAAACAACAACAACAACAACACTTACCTGTCAGGTCGACACAGCCACAACTCCCAGCGGTTAGGCTGCACTAATGTCTCGCTCGGCCCCCGACACCTATCTTGGCACCACAGCCACAGCCACAGCCACAGCCACTGCTCCGCTAACCAACGCTCCTAGAGTGAGTAGTCTTCACGCACACAATCTGCTGTTGTTGCCAGAAACACCCGCCAGCCTACCGACACCCCTTCTGGCAGAATGGGAACCTGCCTCTCACCTTTTTTTTTTGAGGGGGGGGGGGGGGGGGGGGGGGGGAGGAGGAGGGGGGAATCGTTCGGCAGCGGGAAATGGGAAACACAGGCTCTCGACATTGATCACGTGTTTGAATTGCTTTTGTGCCTTGTTCTTTTCTGTGACGTAATACGTTTTGTATTGTTGTGGTGTAGGTCATGGGGCCCAGAGCGCTTGTGGAGAATCCACAAACAAGGGGAGCTAACCGCAGCGCTCGACAGACGTCACACGAATAACAAGGGACACAAGTGAGAACCAACAGACACCTGAATGTATCTGTTTCAGATTACTACATAATTACTCACTCTGCGGCTTTAACATGCATGGTTCAGGAGCTGTGTGAGAGTCGAGGTGGCCGTCCTGAGCTGTCCGTCCTAACGAGCCTTCTGGTTTCCGTGGACGTCAAGAATTATTGAACCGTCAGTCAGTGCTTCGGCATTGGTCACAACTTGTCCCTAATATGTCAACTGACATCTGAGGACATTAAGCATCACTTCATCTTTAACATGAAAATGTGTGTGTATACGTGCGTGTCTATGTCGAGCCAGTTTTTAGATCCAAGAACTAGCTCCGGTCTTGAATAAAAATTAATTCTGTCTTCTTCTTCGTGTGCAAATTAGCTCCCTTGTGTGTAGATTCTGCACGAGCGTTCTGGGTCTCGTTCTGTTTCAAATTACTGATCTGATTACTATCTGATTTCGACTTCCCTTAACAGCCACAATTTGAAACGAGCCTTAGACCTGAAACGTCGCTACTGCACCTTGTTGACATCACAACAGCGAAGAAAGGTAAAGACTAGTTGCCACAACAAGTGCTTATGACAGGAAGTGGTGGAATCGTCGCTGCTATGATTACCTCCGTACGGTGCATCCGTCGCGGTCACTGGCACCAGATCACGCACACCATCGCCACGCTCCACCACTACCATTCCAGCTGCGTCAGTGCTGAGCTTCAGTGTCACAGTGCCGAGAAGGAGAGAGGGTGGTTATAGTCTTCACCAGTAGGGGTCCTCTTTCGTTTTATTTATTTAAAGATCAAACACATGAAAGGTTCAAACGAACGCTATTTCAGTATTAGGACAAAACGCAACATGCTAATAAATAGCGTTCTTTTGAACCTTTAATGTGTTTGGGTCTTGTTTTAGAACGCTAGCTGTTATTTTTGTTTCCGATTTTATTTATCTAAAAAAAGAAAGAGAAAGGTATGGGGTGGGGCCGCGCGGGGCGAGGGGCGGAAGGAGTTGATTGCAGACTCTCTGAAACTAGATCAAAACAAAAAAATAAACAAACAAACAAACAAACAACAACCCCCCCCCCCCCCCCCCCCCCCAAAAAAAAAAAGAAGAAGAAGAAGAAGAAAAAAGCCAACAAAAACCAAACCAGCCAAACAAACAACAACAAAAATACACAACAACAAACAAACAAACAACAACAACAACAACAAAATTCGCTCATTTTAATCAGACGATACAAGACATGCTAACATGCTCAGGGTAGACCCCTTTTTCAAGCAGAGAATACACAAACGATAAGAGGAATAGAAACTCGATCTGTTGATCTTTCAGCTGGTAATGAAGTGGGTTCTCTCTCTCTCTCTCTCTCTCTCTCTCTCTCTCTCTCTCTCTCTCTCTCTCTCTCTCTCCTCTCTCTTCTCTCTCTCTCTGTCTGACTGCCTGTCTTTGATGGTCTCTGGAGAAAAAAAATTGGTGTTCTATCTCACTGTCAGTATTTGTCGGGCCAGATCCGTTCATTCATCACTAACTCATTGATTCGTAGATCGATCGACGGTTTGGATCCATTCATTGATTAGGGGATCGATGAATGTGTGCGTGCGTGCGTGCGTGCGTGCGTGCGTGTGCGTGCGTGCGTGCGTGCGTGTGTGTGTGTGTGTGTGTGTGTGTGTGTGTGTGTGTGTGTCGTGTGTGTGTGCGTGCGTGTGTGTGTGTGTGTGTGTGTGTGTGTGTGTGTGTGTGTGTGTGTGTGTGTGTGTGTGTGTGTGTGTGTGTGTGTGTGTGTGTGTGTGTGTGTGTGTGAATGGAATTATGGATTGGTGAATTTACGAGGTGATGGATGGGTGGATCGACTCAGTGGTTGATGGATTGACGGATGTACCGGTTGATAGTTCTTGAAGGTACCGTCGTCCGCACCAGATGGTAAAGGAGGCAGCACAGCCGAGTCAGCAGATTCCTGATGGAGTCTATATCTGAACTGTGTCCAGCTGGCCTGGTTTGTTCACGCCGCCATGATACACTGCAGCCTGTATCAAACAATTCCTGCAGTTTTTTTCCTCTACTGTGCCGCGCCAAGGGTGGAGGGGGCGGGGGATGGGGTGGTGGGGTACATGATGTTGATTTGCCATCAACTCCGGGCAGTGCGCATTGTAAACTATCTTCGGGAAAATGCACTGGCACCCAGATAGCTTGGAATTTTTCCGTTGACAGCTACTGAATAGCATGTGATGGGTAGGTGTGTGAATGTTCCTTTAATTTCTAGTAAAGCTGGCTCGGACTCTCTGCCTGCATTTTCGCGTATAAATATTTGAAACCAAGACAGTCACTGAGATTAGATGTGTGTCTGCAAATGTGTGAATGATATGTAGCATTATTATTTGTCGGCACAGCGAGTCTACTTTTGACACATTTTTTTTAATGTCACGAATGGTTCGTTAACTGTGGCACTTTATCCGGAAATCCCATCGTACTGAGGTTGCTCGGTGCAGTCGTCATGTAAAAGGCTTTAAAGTGCGTCATAATATGCATGAGTTATTGTGAGCCGGTTTGGCCTAGCGGTAAGGCGTTAGGCTGGTAAGCGGAAGGACCTCGGTTCGATACCGCTTCGGCTCTCCTTTCTCTTCAAAAAGATTGTGGTTTGTGGACACTGTCCTGTGACTTTGTCCCTCACAATTAATGAAACATTAAAATGGCTCTCATCGCTGCCCATCTTAATGCAGAAGTCATTCTGGTGGTGAGAGTGTAGCGATAGGTATGTAATATCCCCCCCCCCCCCCCCCCCACCTCCATACCCCCTTCCCCCGTTCTCCCCGTCCCTAATAAGCCTCATGGTTTCTGTGGACGTTAAGCACCATGTTTATTAGTTATTACCATAAACAGCGACACCTTTTCAATCCCGAAAACAATCAGTTGGATAGACAGAGATGCAGGCAGGCCGTTTTCATAGAAATGAAAACAAAACAGGCAGGGTTCAGTGAGGAGCCCCCGGTGCTTTGAGTCAGTTTGGTCAGTTTGTCCCATTGTCCATTTCTTTCACGTAAAGTGACACGCAAGTCATGGCCGAGAAAAACAGTGTTTTAACAGAGACGGGCCGCACTTGCGGTATTGTGTTCGAGCACAATATTATAATAATTGTAATTATAATGCTTGGCTGCTAAAATTTGGTGGACATCGTACTATCCTTATAAACAAATAATTAATAATGATTATTATTGTGCATTGGTTTTTATGTAGCGCTAGTCTCTGCCCTTGAGCAGACTCACTGCGCACATGTCGCGTGTGATTCTGAATGAGCGACTATATCCTTTTATACCGCGTATTTTTAATATCCACGCTCTTTGGTTTTTGCATGGCTGGTGCCACGTGAAACTGCTGCCGTCTCGGCGCATTTTCTGTGTACACTAATTCAACCATGAATCAGTTTACAGTGTCACTTCATTTAAAGCCACATAGGTATGGTGTATGTGTGTTTAGCCATGTAACCTGCCACCTGCACTTTTGGCGGAATGACCGGGTAGCGATCTTTTACGTGCTACTGCGGTAACATGGGGGTGGAACGGATACCGAAATAAGAGTCAGCACGGAAAGTTGACCCTGGAGAAGAAAATTCTGCCGCCGTTTCTGCTGGGACTCGAACCTGGGACCTTTCGATCACGATTCCTACGCTCTAACCACTGAGCTTTCCCCGCTCCCCAATAAATAAATAAATACCCCCCGCTCTTTTTGGCATAGCTTGCCAGGTCACGGCGACAACAAAGCGGAAGTGACGTCATACGCAGAACAAGGGGAGGAAATACTCTCGAGCACAGTCGCTCACATTAGGCATCTTGTCTTCCCCGCTGGCATTTCCACATTTCTGGCAACCATCGCCGAGTTCTGACTGGGTTGGAAACTGGTGGCAGACTGAGCAAACTTTGTCAGGCCGTTTTAAGTGGATTGTGCACGTGGTGGTATGGAGCCGAAAATGGTGAGAGAGAGAAAACAACAACAACACAAAAACAACAACAAAACCCGGCGTCATTACTCACTCAGTCATTGTGCAACTCTGATGTGGGATTGCCTGGAATCGGGAGAGGCTGGCCACGGTATTGAAGAAATTCTTTAGTCTCTACTTCCACTTGCAACGTCGATTTTCACTGGCAGTCGACTGAACTCCCAAACACTCTTGTCCCGCAGCAAACTGCGCCAGAATTATGGCCGTCATCAATGATATTTGTAATTCAGCAATGCATATATATATATTATATTATATATATATATATATATATATATATATATATATATATATATATATATATATATATGTGTTGTGTGTGTGTGTGTGTGTGTAAATGCCTCCTCGGTCAAACCCAGCAGGATTTGGAAACACAAGCGCCTGCCGAAAATACTTAACTTGAGAAAGAGCAAGCAGTAAAGGGAATGAAAACAGCACGAGTTCGGCCCACGCTTTTCGACCAAACAGGATATCAGTGAGAGAGAGAGAGAGAGAGAGAGAGAGAGAGAGAGAGAGAGAGAGAGAGAGAGAGAGAGAGAGAGAGAGAGAAGAGAGAGAGAGAATTCACGTGCCAACACGGAAGTCTGCTGTTAATAAGGCGGCCCATGAATCTGTATACGAAGTATTGTCTACTGAACGGGGCCCATCAGCGATTGAAACCAGTTCAGTAGGCTATACTGTGCGTCATATTGACATGGCTTCAGCGCTTAAATTTCGTCTGCGATAAGGCAAAATCGACGATCCAAGCTCAGACCTCGGACATGATAGATCCGAAGGAAAGTGCGGTGTTTTGCCGCATAGCAAAGCAGAAGCTAAACAAGTCAATCTTCGACTGAGGTGTGTGTGTGTGTGTGTGTGTGTGTGTGTGTGTGTGTGTGCGTGCGTGCGTGCGTGCGTGCGTGCGTGCGTGCGTGCGTGCGTGCGTGCGTGCGTGCGTGCGTGCGTGCGTGCGTGCGTGCGTGTGTGTTTCATTATGTTTTATGTAAACAAATATGTGATTAATTTGTTGTTATGTCAATGATTTTTTCTTTCTTCATTCCCCCCCCCCCCCCCCAACCCCCCAAAAAACAACAACAACAACAACAACAACAACAAACTTTCTCTCAATTTTTTTTTAAGGTGTAAAGCGTTTTGAGTCGTTAAAGCGCTCTGTAAATTTCCTGTTATTAGACTCTGTCTGTCTGTTTTTCTCTCTCTCCCTCTCTCTCGGTCTGTCTCGGGTTCTGTCTCTGTCTCACCGGCCGCTGTCTGTCTTCTCTCTGTCTCTGTTTCTCACCCCCCCCCCCCCCCCCCCCTCACTAACCTTCCGTGCCCATTCCTGTCACTCTTTCTCTCCTGGTGATTATCAGTTTAGTTTCACACAGTCTCCTTTTTAACATGTTTCGATATACCGCCAGTTCTGAGCAGAAGTAGTACAAGGGAGATAATGTGTTGAGCCCAACATTGTTCTCTGGGGAGGATTCTCTCCCATGCTTAAGACTGCTACTACTTACTGCCACTGTTGCTTCTTTCCTTGTTGTTACCATCACCAACAGCAACAACGACGAGGTCAGCAATGATGCTATTACTAATAGCAACAAAACACTGAAACTTTGTGTGGTTGCACTGGGCCTGTAGGCAAACTGTCTCGAATACATTTTTGTTTAAACCAAACTTGCAGTGAGTTGACGTACCCCATGACCCAGTCACTTCCGGTCGCCCAAAGACGACAAATCACCAATCTGGTTCCCCGTAGCTCATAGTTATAGGATCTATCTATCTATCTATCTATCTATCTGTCTATCTGTCTATCTGTCTACCTGCCTGTCTGTCTCTCTGTCTGTCTATCTATTTATCTATCTACCTAGCTATCTATTATCTTTGTCTGTTTATCTATCTTTATATATCTGTCTGTCTGTCTGTCTGTCTATCTATCTATCTATCTATCTATCTTGTCTGTCTGTCTGTCTGTCTGTCTGTCTGTCTGTCTGTCTGTCTGTCTATCTATCTATCTATCTATCTATCTATCTATCCACATCATAATTTTACGACAGGCCCTCCAGGATGACAAACCACAAGAGCGTTTTTTTATATAGTATTGTTGCTGTAGCATTCCCCAGCCGCTGAACACTCTGGGGCTTTACCCGGTGTATGTAATTGTACTGGCATTGCCAAATGCTGTCCGTAGGCTGAGAGGATTGAGTGTGATCCTTTCACTTTATCACCCTCGTCACGCCGTCTTCAGTGGATTTGTCCGGCTCCGGCCGGCCGGCATTTCTGGAGGGTGGATCCTGTTATGCAAGGAGTCTGTCATGGCAGAAGATGGTCCCCATGTAACAGTGCAGCGCATAACAACATTTTATGGTTCGAGTTCAATGTTGCTTTACGTACACAGAGACCATAAGGACTATTAGGGACCGGGAGCCCAGGACGGGGCCTCGACTTTCACACGCAGCTCCTGAGCTCTGACATTTTATTGTTTGTTGATCGAGTTTATATAGCGCTATTCTCCGCTCTCGAGCAGACTTATACGCTCTTGTCGCATGTGACTGAGGCCTTTTATAGCGCGTTTTGAATATCCATGGAAGTGGTGTACTTACAGCACTGTCTGGTTGTTACATGGCTGGTGTCACGTGAAACTGCTGCCGTCTCGGCGCACGTTCTGTGTGCACCATACAACCATGCACCAGTTTACAGTGTCACTTCATTCGAAGCCACGTACGTAGTGTGCATGTATGTTTAACTTGTAACCTGCCACCTGCACTTTTGGCAGAATGGCCGGGACATTTTACGCGCTACTGCGGTGGAATGGATACCGAGACAGGAGTGAGCACAG
>JABMCL010001124.1:415000-425000 GCA_018857735.1 Alviniconcha marisindica | reverse complement strand
ACTAGTTTATCTCAGTGTGTGAGGCTAAATACATCACTGGACGTTTTTACATTGCAAATCACACAAATGCTGTTAAATTGCAGTCAGCATGCACTTTTCAAAAAGGGAAAATAAAACGACGGCTCTGTTAACTATGGCTTCGTGCACTTTTAGATTGTTTGAGAACGGAAACAGGAATGAGTCCTAGGGAAGTTGCCAAACAGATGTTATATTCTCCAATTCCTGACGGGGAACTGATGAAAGCAGGATTCAATATAGATCATACTGAAAGAAAGAAAGGAAGGAAGAAGAAGAAGAAGAAGAAGAAGAAGAAGAAGAAGAAGAAGAAGAAGAAGAAGAAGAAGAAAAGAAAGAAAAAAAAAAAGAAAAAAAATCCCCTCGTTCTGTCGTATTTAGTAAAAATCTCACACTGCCGTGAAAATTATTCAAATCATTTGAAATTTTTCACAGATGGATCAGCATTAGAAAATGAGCAAGCAGGCGCTGGGTATGTTATACTAGACTTAAGTGAAAAATGCTTTCACTTTGGAAAGAGAATATCTGTAACTACTGCAGAGCTAATTATACTCTCAGTGGCTTGATTGCATATTGTTCTGAATTTACCAATGTGCTGCCACCTTGTGTGGTAGATGGGCGCTTTAGAAATCCTCTTTATTATTATTATACACTATTGAGTTTTGTGTGGATTCAGACGCAACATTCATTGAATTTCATAGATAGTAAAGTGAGACTTAACATTATCTATGAGAGAAACCATTTGGTTCATTGCTTACATATAAATAGTACAGATGTCACTTTTTGTTGGATTCCTTCACACTGTGGACACACTTTTAACGAATGAGCTGATAGAGCAGCAAAGCGAGGAGCCACCAATAATACGCAATCAGCGGTATTAGCTGTTTCCTTGTCTTCATCGGAGATGTGCAACACTATTGAAAATGATGCGTGGAAACGTTTAGGATTTAGTCAGTCAATAATAATAATAATAAATAATAATAATAATAATAATAATAATAATAATAATAATAATAATAATAATGATAATTAGAGCGCCTAACCCGCGCTAACACTTTTTTTCATTTTTTTCCATTGACTGTGTCCAGTTTTGAACAATGTTCCAAGGACTGTGTCGACTTTAGTTTACAGACTTCTTCTCAACGCTTTCGAAACAATAACTAATGTTCCAAAGACGTGAGGTGTATTTATAAGGATAAAGTTCGTCACTTAGTTTTGACTTTGCTCTGTCATCGTCCCCCTGCTATGGCATTTACTGTCTGCTCTGTCATCGTTCTTCCTGCTCTGGCATTTACTGTCTGCTCTGTCATCGCCCCTTGCTCTGGCATTTACTGTCTGCTCTGTCATCGTCCCCTGCTCTGGCATTTACTGTCTGCTCGTCATCGTCCCCTGCTCTGGCATTTACTGCTGCTCTGTCATCCTCCCTGCTCTGCATTTACTGTCTGCTCTGTCATCGTCCCGCTGCATTTACTGTCATCGTCCCTGCTCTGGCATTTGATCTGTCTGTCATCTCTCTGCTCTGTCATCTCCCCCTGCTCTGGCATATATACTGTCTGCATCTGTCATTCGTCCCCCTGCACTTGCATTTACTGTCTGCCTGTCAGTCTGTCATGTCCTGCTCTGGCATTTATACTGCTCTGTCGTCATCCTGCTCTGCATCGTCCCGCTCTGGTATTTACTGGTCATGTCTCTGTCGTCGTCCTTCTGCTCTGTCATTCTCTGTCGTCTCCCCTGCTCTGGCATTTACTGCTGTCTGCTTCTCTGTCTGTCGTCTCCTGCTCTGGCATTTACTGTCTGCTCTGTCTCGTCCCCTGCTCTGGCATTTACTGTCTGCTCTGTCGTCGTCTCCCTGCTCTGGCATTTACTGTCTGCTCTGTCGTCGTCCCCTGCTCTGGCATTTACTGTCTGCTCTGTCATCGTCTCCCTGCTCTAGCATTTCTGTCTGCTCTGTCCCCTGCTCTGCATTTACTGTCTGCTCTGTCATCGTCCCTCTGCTCTGCATTACGTCCTGCTCTGGCTTTCCTCTGCTCTGTCATCGTCCCCCTGCTCTGGCATTTACTGCTGCTCTGTCGTCGTCCCTCTGCTCTGGCATTTACTGTCTG
Organism: Alviniconcha marisindica; assembly: GCA_018857735.1. Taxonomy (NCBI): domain Eukaryota; kingdom Metazoa; phylum Mollusca; class Gastropoda; family Provannidae; genus Alviniconcha; species Alviniconcha marisindica. Next base: position 422,883 of record JABMCL010001124.1, on the reverse strand, counting down.
CTCTGTCGTCGTCCCTGCTCTGGCATTTACTGTCTGCACTGTCGTCGTCCTCCTGCTCTGGCATTTACTGCCTGTCGTCGTCCCCCTGCTCTGTCGTCGTCCCTCTGCTCTGGCATTTACTGTCTGCTCTGTCGTCGTCCTCCTGCTCTGGCATTTACTCTGTCGTCGTCCTCCTGCTCTGGCATTTACTCTGTCGTCGTCCTCCTGCTCTGGCATTTACTGTCTGTCGTCGTCCCTCTGCTCTGGCATTTACTGCCTGCTCTGTCGTCGTCCCCCTGCTCTGGCATTTACTGTCTGCTCTGTCGTCGTCCCTCTGCTCTGGCATTTACTGTCTGTTCTGTCATCGTCCCTCGTTCTGTCATCGTCCCTGCTCTGGCATTTACTGTCTGCTCTGTCGTCGTCCCCTGCTCTGATTCGGATCGTCCCCCTGCTCTGGCATTTACTGTCTGTTGCTGTCCCAGTCTGTCTTTCTTCTGTTCTGTCATCGTCCCCCTGCTCTGGCATTTACTGTCTGCTCTGTCGTCGTCCCCCTGCTCTGGCATTTACTGTCTGCTCTGTCGTCGTCCCCCCCTGCTCTGGCATTTACTGTCTGCTCTGTCATCGTCCCTCTGCTTCTGTCATCGTCCCCTGCTCTGGCATTACTGTCTGCCTCGTCGTCCCCTGCTCTGGCATTTACTGTCTGCTCTGTCATCGTCCCCTGCTCTGGCATTTACTGTCTGCTCTGTCGTCGTCCCCCTGCTCTGGCATTTACTGTCTGCTCTGTCGTCGTCTCCCTGCTCTGGCATTTACTGTCTGCTCTGTCGTCGTCTCCCTGCTCTGGCATTTACTGTCTGCTCTGTCATCGTCCCTCTGTTCTGTCATCGTCCCCCTGCTCTGGCATTTACTGTCTGCTCTGTCGTCGTCCCCTGCTCTGGCATTTACTGTCTGTTCTGTCATCGTCCCTCTGTTCTGTCATCGTTCTTCTGCTTGTCATCGTCATTCTTATCTGTCAGAGTCCCCTAGCATCGTATCCGAGACGCCAGCTTTCTCCATCTCCCCGGGTTGCTGACCCAGTCTTTTTCTATCGTTTTCACATTTCCGATAATCCCTTGCGGCATAAGAAGGTAGTCGTCTGCACTTCGTAAAAGAAGGCAGGAAGCGATAAAACTGCCAGGAATTATTTTGTTGACTCCGATTTCAGTGTCTCAGCATGAGAGAGTTTTTCTTTCTCGACGAAATGAAAATGGAAGCGATATACCCTATCAGTGAAATTAAAGACAATTAGGCTTGTTAACAACGTGAAGCCACTATCGATCGGCTGGAGTTTAAATGTCAATGCCGAGGCAGCAAAAGGACACGCAGTAGCATTTATCCATAATAGGCCTACGAATGTCACGACGCAGGCCACAAGACGGGTAAAGAAACCCAGCACGATAACATGATCAACATTTGTTTTGTTTTTAATTATCTCTCTCCTTCCTTCCCTCCTTCCTTTCCTTTCTCCCTCCCTCTCTCTCTCTCAAAGACTTTGTTAAAAGTTTTTGCTCTAAGTATACTTGAAACACACACACACACACACACGGCCGAGCGGGTGCGTACACACACACACACACACACACACACACACACACACACACACACACACACACACACACACACACACACACACACACACACACACACACACACACATTCACGCACGCGACACACACGTACGCACACACACACACACACACACACACACACACACACACACACACACACCACACACACACACACACACACACACACACACACACACACACACACACACACACACACACACACACAACACACACACACACACACACACACACACACACACACACACACACACAACCAATCACCACACACCACACACACACACACACACACAACACACACACACAAACAAACACACACACACGCACGCACGCACGCACGCACGCACGCACGCACGCACGCACGCACACACACGCATCTATCTGTATATGTGGAAATCCAACAATACAAACGCAAGACTCATGGCTTTCGCACCTTCTCTTGCTTCGGACCCCACATTTGGAATTCACTCCCACAAGACCTTAGACACTGCTCAACCCTGTCATCTTTTAAAGCCAAACTGAAATCCTTCCTCTTCTCACAGTATTTCCATCCTAACTAATATCAGTACTCAGTTTCTGCTACAGTCAATGTGTGCGTTGTTGTTGTTGTTGTTTTTGTAATACTTTATGTAAATTGTTTTGGTAGGACTATGCTCCACATGTGTATAGAATATCATATTTAGGTTAATATGTATCATGTGAGCGCTCAGGGCGTTGATGAGCGCATGATAAATGTACATTATTATTATTATATCGATCTATGATATAAACGAAATCTTGTTGCCTTAAAACTAACGTCTTTTCTCTTCAAGCACATTTTATAGATATAATCAAGTGTAGTACGGCGAGGTGAAATTGGACCAAAACAATCTCGTTAGGGCAAATTTAAGCTCTGCTGTGCTCATAAACCCCGATTCATTACCAATACACGTTTCATGCCCTGAACCTGATGATCGCGATTTGTGCCGGTGATGGTTGCTTTGACCTAAACACGCTCCAAAGCCGTAACAGAAGTAAAGAAGAAGAGCTCTGGTGTGATTAGGAGCTTGGTTGTTTTATGTCTGCTCGTTTGTCGCATCGACTGCTGCATATAAAGCAGAAAGCTCTCTCTCTTTCTTACTGTCTCTCACTTTAGGACCCTCTCCCTCTATCTGGATCTCTCTCTCTCTCTCTCTCTCTCTCTCTCTCTCTCTCTCTCTCTCTCTCTCTCTCTCTCTCTCTCTCTCTCTCTCTCGTTTGCCTCTTTTTGTATTTCACTTTAGGCCTCTCTCCTTATGTCTCTGCCTGTCTGTCTGTTTGTCTGTCTCTCTCATGCCCAGATCTACCTGATCTAACCGTCCTAGTTGACTTGGCGTAAAAAAAACACCCAAGTTACTTTCTCTCTCTCTGCCTGCCTGCCTGCGTGCGTGCGTGCGTGCGTGCGTGCGTGCGTGTGTGCGTGCGTGCGTGCGTGCGTGTGTGTGTGTGTGTGTGTGTGTGTGTGTGTGTGTGTGTGTGTGTGTGTGTGTGTGTGTGTGTGTACGCGTGCGCGCGCATGAGTGCGCGTCCGAGCGTGCGTGCGTGCGTGCGTGCGTGCGTGCGTGCGTGCGTGCGTGCGTGCGTGGTGCGTGCGTGCGTGCGTGCGTGTGTGTGTGTGTGTGTGTGTGTGTGTGTGTGTGTGTGTGTGTGTGTGTGTGTGTGTGTGTGTGTGTGTGTGTGTGTGTGTGTGTGTGTGTGTGTGTGTGTGTGTGTGTAAGTGTTGTATGCACTGAATATTAAAAAGATGTACATTTAAGGAAAGCGCAAGCGCTTAGGGCCTGTGCTGGTTAGGCGCTCTAAGTACCCATGATCATTATCATTAATCGGCCCATGCGCTTAATTCCCTGTACTGTGGCATTGTCCCTCGTTATGTGTGTGACGTCAGTTGAAGCATTTTAACTCCCTTTGTTCTTCGTTGTTCTTTGTCTCTTGAGTTAATTGATCAGGCACAAAGTTCCTTCGCTCCGCGAGGACATAAAACCATTCCTAGATCCTTTGGATTTAAAAAAAAACAAATGGGGGGGGGGGGGGGGGGGGTGGCGCGTTTTGTAGACTTAAAAAGAACAAGCCTCCTTAAAACGTGAACAATGAACAAACAAAGGAGCTAATCAGCACTCGAAAGACGTCACATAAACACAACAAAAGATCTAAATCGCCTACGCTAACTCTCACCTGGCATACAAGGTGCATAAACCCCACCAGAGATAGGCTCTGGGCATCGTTCTGTTTCAGATTGCTTCTTAAAACGTGTTCTGTCCAAGACGGCCTGCCTTTCTCCAACGGGTAAAAGAAAACTCAAACACATAAAAGATTAAGAAGAACGCTTATTTATTAGGACAAAAATACAATCTGAAAATTTTCCAGGGTAATCCACTTTGTCAAGCTACAACACGACACTTAAACGGTAAACAAAAACGATGAAAAATGAGACGAGAAGCGAAATAACTTATCTTTTTTGGTTCAGCTATGTTGTTTTCCTGTCGGAAAGAGAAAAACCAAAACCAAATCGAGAATTTTGCTTTAATATGCTGGCTTCTGTGGCGGTTTTCCGCAGTAGGGTACCGCGGACGCAGGAATTAATGTCCCCTCTGTTGAAAACCCAGACCTGACAAATGTTCTCCCTTTAAAGCCTGGACTAGATCAGAATATATTATAGCCACGCATGCTTCGCCCACTGCCAGAAATGTCTTCCTTTCCTAACTGTGTATCTTCCCGGTCCATTCACACTCTTTTTTTTCCTCTTTTTTTCAAAATCCTCTCCCAACTTTTTAACTGCGTTAGTTTTGGCTAACATAATTTCCAGTGTGAGACCGCGGAATAAAATATGTCATCCCATTCATAGTCACAAGCGATTTAAGCACAGGTACTCGTGATGAGTGCCTACGGAATACGGAAAAGTACCAACACACGTGTTATTGTACATCGATGAACAGACAGATGTACGATAACACATGTGTTGGTACCTATCAGATAGACTGCTTTGAAAATGGCATTGTTGACGAGATTTGCGCATTGCCTTGCTTTATCTTAAAGAGAAGAAAAGCTTTGTTCTTTAACGTTTTGTGTGGTCATTCGTTTCTGTGAAAATTGTAAAAGATTAAGTGTGCCTGTCAAATGTACTCAGTTGCACTCAGTTTACCTCTTACTTTACAAAAAAGAACGGTTCGGTTAAAGGAGACCCCACGCGAAAATATTAGTTGGCCTGCAAACGTAGAAATGACGTGCAAGTATTTTCTTTTGCAAGTATTCTCAAAATGTAGACATGATACGCAAATATTTTCATTTGCAAGTATTCTCAAAACGTAGGAGTGACGTGCAAGTATTTTCATTTGCAAGTACCGTGGCTCTCAAAACGTAGAAAATGACATGCAAGTGTTTTGATTTGCAAGTATTCTCACAACGTAGAAATGTCATGAAAGTATTTTCATTTGCAAGTATTCTCAAAACGTAGAAATGACACGCAGGTATTTTGATTTGCAGGTATTCTCAAAACGTAGAAATGATGTGCAAGTATTCTCAAAACGTAGAAATGATGTGCAAGTATTCTCAAAACGTAGAAATGATGTGCAAGTATTTTCATTTTCAGACTTTCTGCGATTGTTCTGTCAGAATTCATGCAATAGATTTGGAGTGTTTTCTCTTCTTTTTTCGTCTTCTTTGTTTTCTTCTGCGAATTTCAGCTCCGATTTCATAACCATGTTGGTTGCGACTTTACCAGCGAAGAGCAGAGCAGACAAACTTGAGATTGGTCGTAACGTCACTGACACACAAACTGGCCTTATTCGTGACGTCACGAACACAGATTGCCCGGCACAGAAAGGTAGTCCCTTCCGTACCCTACCCACCCACCCCCACCCCCGCCCCCACCTCCGTGTTATCGCGACTATTAAATGTCGATTAAAACAAACAAACAAACAAACAAAACATACACACACAACAACAACAACAACAAAAACCACTAGATTATAAAACGATTAATAAACCGCTTTTTTTTGTTCTTTTTTTTTTTTTTTTTTTTTACATTCTTTATTCCGGTTTTAAGATTGCTATCGAGATGGCATGTTATGCTTCGAGTCAGTTTCGCTTTTGTTTCACCTTACGCACAAGGCAAAATTTGCAAGCCATAGCTAGCTTTTTTTAGCACTGCTCACGACATTTTCCAAGCGGCGATCAAGCATTTTATGGCCAGCGCAGATAGACAGGCCAACAAGTTGCTAGTTCATGACAACCTCTATTGTTTAGTTTTTAAACTACGTGCTCTTTTTCAGGTATTGATTGAAAGCAATCTCACAGTGACAAAGGGGTCGCCGCATGAGCTCAGGCTGCTGCAGTTAATACTTATTCTGAGACTGACCCAGGCCGCGGAAAAGGAAGATTGCCGTGCATTTTCTCGTGATGAAAGACGAGAAGATTTGTGTGTGTGCGTGCGTGCGTGCGTGCGTGCGTGCGTGGTGGTGTGTGTGTGTGTGTGTGTGTGTGTGTGTGTGTGGTGTGTGTGTGTGTGTGTGTGGTGTGGTGTGGTGTGTGTGTGTGGTTGTGTGTGTGTGTGTGGTATTGTTGAGCTCTGTGAAGGGGTCGCGCATGGTGGTGTGCAGTATACTATTTGAGATGAAGTGCCGAAGGAGATTGCGTGTTTCTGTGATAAGCGGTTTGTGTGTGTGGTGGTGCGTGTGCTGTGGGGGCTGTGGGGCGGGGTGGTGGTGTGTGTGTGTGTGTGTGTGTGTGTGTGTGTGTGTGTGTGTGCGTGTTTGCGCATTTGTGTATGTGTGTGCGTGTATGTGCTCATGTGTATGTCGCATGTGCATATATATATATGTATATATAAGTATATATAAGTGTGTGTGTGTATGCCGTGTGTTTATGTGTGTGCTGGAGGGTAGGGGGTGGGGGTGGGGGGGTGGGGAGGGAGTGAATGTGGATGTGTTTTGGTGGATTGGTGCAGGTATGGGAGTACCAGTGTACACTACTATGCACGCGCGCGTGTATGTATGTGTGTGCGCGCGCATGTGTGTATGCGTATGCGTGTGTGTGTAGGGGGTTGGGGGATTCACAAACAGGCCTGGTGGTCAGGGCGCGTTGTTAACGCTCTTCTGATGACGCCAAATTCTCCATCATCCATCATCCATCATCCATATCACGTGTACACTTCAGTTACCTGGCAGCAGACTGCATGCATCGAACATACAATGTGTTAGACAGACAGACTATCCACATTATCCTTGTGTTTATAAGTATTTGCAAGCTCACTCTATGTTTCACATTTATATCACACTTCATTCGAGCCATCGGAATGATATCGGCAACATGTATCGAGACATTGTCTACTGTGGTTTTTTGTTGTTGTTGTTGTTGTCAATCGAGACGTTTTAACGACAAAGGTGGTTCTGAAGCAAGTAAATATTGCAAATGAGCTTGATAATGCACATTTGACATTTTCAAGCGCTTTGTGGGCATCTTTCCATCGTTACCACAGATTTAAATATATCTCTTCTATTGCTCTATGGTGACTTCAGCCCAAACGTACGTTGCTAGGCAACATCATTCACGAAAGGATTGCAGAAAAGTGTGACCCCCCAGCCCCCTCCCCCGCCCCCCACCCACCCCCAACACCAGAAAGAAAAAGAAAAGAAGAAGAAGAAGAAGAAGAAGAAGAAGAAGAAGAAGAAGAAGAAGAAGAAGAAGAAGAAGAAGAAGAACAACAACAACAACAACAACAACAACAACAACAACATAACGTTTCAAAAGTTCTCAACCTGCTCTGCTCAGTTTTCTCGTGTTGCTGTTGCTACACTTATTATTATGATTTATTTATTTTGTTTGGCATTGTTTAGCTCAGAATGTTTGCTTTTCAAACTCCGTTGCCCTGCAACAAAATAAGATAAGGTAACACTCTATTGTCCTTAAACGTAAGTAAGTAACTTGGTGTTTAACGCCCGAGTTTCTAATACGTCACTAGTCAATCGGCACTCGGCAGAATATTAGTAAGATTACGTTTTTATCACTGTGCAAGCTGTCGAAAAGCTATGTTAAAGTTCACACAACCTCTCCCTATTTTGGTACGCACTAATGGCTAATAATATCTCCATGGACCTACACACTCACACACTCACACACACACACACACACACACACACACACACACACACACACACACACACACCACACACGCACGCACGCACGCACGCACGCACGCACGCACGCACGCACGCACGCACGCACGCACGCACGCGCGCGCGCGCGCAAGTCCTTGGTTTCCTCCTCATC
>JABMCL010001124.1:402500-410000 GCA_018857735.1 Alviniconcha marisindica | reverse complement strand
CTGGACGAGCACCCGGAATTTGTGCACGACTACTTCGCCCGCAAAGCTCGACGCAGCATGGTGGATGGATGGCTGATTGCACACGCTTTATCCCATTCAGGGCTCTCCACTGGAGCTCCAGGAGATGCTTTGTCCACCTCCAGCACCACCAGCTCCAACTCCAAACCTAGCTCCGGTGCCAACACCCCTGTCCGAAAGATCTCTGCCCAAGAGTTTGAGAAAGGCGGGCTTCTGCGTCCCATTGTGTCCACTGTGGATGGCACCCTGACATTCCTGGATCCTTCCCCCTCCTCCACCCCGACCCGCTCCAGCAAACCTCACAGACGCTCCAAGAGTGAACTGAAAGCACTGGATGAGAAGGAGCTGATGTATGAGTTGGTGATCGACATCTGCAATGACCTGGATGTGACAAGTCTGTGTTACAAGATCCTGCAGAATCTCTCCATCCTTCTCAATGCTGATCGCTGCTCTCTGTTCCTTGTGCAGGGCAAAGGGACCAATGAAAAGTCCCTTGTGTCGAAACTGTTTGATGTTAGCAGTGACTCCACCTATGAGGAGATCTGTGACAGAGAGGAAGAGATTCGCGTCCCATGGGGCACAGGAATTATTGGTTATGTTGCTCAGACAGGGGAGGCGGTCAATATTCCAGATGCATATCAGGTAAGAATAGTGATAAGCTACACACACACGCATGCACACGTGCACGCGCGCGCACACACACACACACACACACACACCTAATGCACACATGCACACAGATATCATAAACTTTCTTTAAAAAGTTGCAAATTGTTACACAGCGTCATATATGCACATGTATAATGCACACTTTCTCTTTTCTGTCTGTTGGTGTCTGCATATGGTATACCACTAGACTCTGTGTGCATGATTTATTATGCAGGTGACAGTGAGTGAAAAGCCTTAATAATGATAATAATATTGGTAGGCACATTGATCTCAGTTTGCACTCAATTATTTACAGTTTCTGTACCAAAACATCTTTCCTCTTCAGTAATTCTATAATTTGGACTAATACTAATCATACTTACTTATAAATCGTACTTATAAAATTGAAATCCCCTGCTCTGCAGCTGAATGCGTTTGGCTGTAGAAACATCAGAGAACACTGAAATAGAGATTTTTTTAATCAGTTTAACATGCAACTAACAAATAACGTACATATGAACACAGGTTAAACGTAACTGACTTTTAGTATAAAACACACACGCATACACACACATATGTGCGTGTTCGACGCACACACACACACACGCGCACACATGCTACACACACTGTACAAACTGCTAGGGCCGAAGACCAGTGCTGGTTAATTGAAATATTTGAAGAAGAGAAATTATATATATATATATATATATTTGTTAAAAGAGGTACAACATAGATAAGGTGAGACAAAATAGATGTACTGGTATGTTTGCCAAGAACCCCAACACTAATGTGGTCTCATCTATGGATAGATGTGATTATGAATTATGCAGTACAATACAGCAGTATTAACTCTCCACCCTGTGCCCAACTCAACAGTTTCATCCACCTGTGCTCAATAGAAATTAGTTTCATCAAACTGGTTTTAGAAGTCATAAAACTATGCATACTAATGAAAGAAGGTGGGTAACTAACTACAACCAGCTTCTTTCAGTTATTTCCATGTGCCACAATCAAAGCAAATTTCACTGAATTTATTTGTATTTTACACATTTCTGCAACATCATGAGCAAGTGCTGCTGCTACACACTCAGGGATATTTTAGCTGAGATATTTGTTGACAAGAACAGTGATTTTGATCTGGATGTTGCTGATTCTTTGTAATATTCAAATGAGCAAGTGTGCAATACCAGTCAGGAAGATAGTGTGGAAATAACATTTTTCAGTGCTGAAAATACAGTAGTAACACCTCAAATTTTTTTTTTTTTCATCTTTCACCAACTGCTGAAAGATAGTGAATAAATGATATATATAACATTCAGAATTGAGCACAGTTTTGCCTTTTCATTGTTTGTAATGTGTGAAAGTTTGGTGGCTCTACCTTAGGTAGAAGTGGAGACAATGAGCTCTAAACACAGCAGCTGTGGTTTTTGAGCAGCAAGGCTAAAAACGCCCAGGCAGCAGAGGCTGCACAAGCAGTAAAGCCTTCAGGGCTTAGAGGATTAATCCATGACAGAACTCCAGTTGTCTGCCTTTGACAGATGATAAAAACAAGTAAATAAAAGTAAGGCATGTATACACAGTTTCACTCACAATAAGGTTGTAATTTCTTTCCCTTTATGTTTATTGTAATTCCTCCACCTTTGTGTTTTTAAGTAAAAGAACCATTTTTTAATTTGATTTTTTTAGATGTCCAGGGTGGTACTTATAATATTTAGCAGTGAACATCAGTAATATTGGTGAAAGTATTTGGTTTCAACATGGTTTAAAACAAATCAGAAGGGTAGATAAAAGAAAAAAATTGGCCTGCTAAAATCATTGAAATCCTAGCAGTTGTGGAACTGGAATTATATATATATATATTGCTGCCATCAGTTTTCTAACATGTTTCATGTACATGTATGTATGTATGATGTATCCACCACCCGATCACCATATTAAAGGAAGAATATATATATATTATATAAAAACACACAAAACTTCAGTGTATTAACTATTATTTCTATTAGTTTAATTGTGCTTATTCACTTGCTTCAGGATATTATGTTTCTTTTAGTAGTCTTTTGTTTTTGCTTTCGTGTGACTTGGATACATCGTGCGCACACACGCACACACACAAATAAATAAAAATGTACATGTGTATACTCACTATGAAACTTACATAAAGAGTTCAAAATATGATGGTGCCTGCAGAAATACAACCGCAGGTGCATTTCTCTAGAGCTCAGTTTGCTTCTGATGGATTCACTGCCAGTAAACAACTAACACAGCATGCAAACATTGGCATTGGTCTCTTTTTATTAAACATTTTGGTTTCAGTCTGAATAATACTGATATAATGGACTAAAGTTGATGATTGCATCACATGTTTGCAGTTTTTGTATTCTTTCTTAAGGACAGGGTGGAAAAGCCAAACGTGAATGAAACTGTTTGGTTACATTACATGAGAGTTGGCATTAAATGCTTGAGATTTGTCACTAAAACAATAAAAGACCCGTAAACTAGCACCACCTGCACATGTCTGTATAGGGGTAAGTCTGTGATTCATGTTAACTAGGCAGCTGGTGTGGGATGGGGTAGGGGGGGCAGGCCAGGTGAAGGATGGAGCTCAGTCTTCATAACCACCACCTCCCATCCCCCTGTGTCTCACTTCTGCCAAGAGTGGTGTGGCGAGAGAGAGAGAGAGAGAGAGAGAGAGAGAGAGAGAGAGAGAGAGAGAGAGAGAGAGAGAGAGAGCATAGATACATGTAGTAAAAAGTCAAATAAATGGTGCAACCTTGCTCTTACTCTTAGTATCACTTTGTAGGTAAGACAACGCTTAGCTGAAGCTGAAAAAGAAAATGGAAACAAATCAGGAAACGTACAACAGACCATGTTGTCGTTATAGTTCAACTGCACTAATCGCACGGATGTATAATTGTGGGGACATACTTCTGTTTCTGAGTGAATGTGTTGGCTACCGATGCTTGATCATGTTGAAAGATGCACAGATTTACGCTCTTTTTCGAACAGGAGTGTGTGTGTGTGTGTGCGTGAGTGCGTGCGTGCGTGCGTGCGTGTGTGTGGACGCGCGCGCGCGATTGTGTTCATACGATAAGAAGTGTTCCATTTCTTTATTAGTGTTATACTCTGCACGTGACGTTCTGCACGCTGTTTGCGACCAGAGCCGGGCCAGCAATCTTAGCAACTAGGAACAGTGACTGTCAAGTTTCCGCAGCACTGTAGCATTCTATTAGTCACGTGCGCGTAATTATTGTGGTGTTTTTGTTTGTTTGTTTTTTAGCTAGAAGCATTGTTTTTCCATTGTAAGCAGTCTCGGTGTTCCTCGAATGATAGGTTTGTGGTGTTCGCTGAGGATTAGCTGAGATCTGGTGCTAAGCATGGTGATGTAGCCATGCTCTTCAACTTCGAGTCCAGCATTACCAGCATTGCATGCCCACCCACACAACTTTGTCCTACCGCACGTAATAAATATGAAGATGATCGTCAGTTTGTGTGGGCATACTTTCAGAACTTTCTCTGCCATTCTCTGCCTGCCTGTACAATCTCTTCCTGTCTGTCTGTTTTCTGCTCCCTCTCCCTCCCCCTTTCTCTCTCCCCCCCCCCCCCCCATAAATAGAGACTGTTACATACTAAAATCATGTGGAAAGACAAATTGTCTGACTGGGAAAACAGTTAAGCTCGTACTACACAGTAATGTGGAAGGCCACAATATTTTCTTTCATCTTGCCGAATGACTCTGTGGACTGTAAATTAAAGATTTAAACAAATATCTTGGCTTGCCCAGAAAATGTTTCAGGACCAGCTGGGGTCATTTTTAGGAGTCACAAGCGTAGAACTCTACGTGAGAAGGAGAACTGACTCTGAGTATTTAAAAAAAGAAAAGAAAAGAAGAAGAACAAGGAGAGAGAGAGAGAGAGAGAGAGAGAGAGAAGAGAGAGAGAGAGAGAGAGAGAGAGAGAGATGCACATGGGACCTTCCCGAAATAAACCGACTTCCAATTTCTCGAATTTTACTGAGGAACGAATTCTTTTCCCCATTCCTACCCCTTTATGCCCAGAGTTCCGCCCTATCGTCATCAGCGTGGTGTGTTTCTGTTAATAATGAGGACAGTGACGATAATATGTGCGAAGAGTGTTCACCATCAGCTGCCAGTAGCCTACACATGTAGTAATTTTCTTCTTCTTTTTTTTCTTTTTCTTTTTTCTTTTGAGATAGTTAATAATACAAATACTGATTTTTATTCTAGCCCCGCAAGCAGCCTAGGGCGCATTACAGTTTCCATTAAAAACAAGAAAAACCAGTCGTTTGTTTATTTGATCTGTCATGGTTGACAGTACCGGTGAGATCAAAGGGAGACGAAACGGAACCCCCCGAATAAATCACTTCTGTTTGCGTAGCTGTAAAAAAATGATATAAATATATAGTTAATGTAAAATCTGTGGGCTGGCTCCGATTTGTACTGACTGCTGCCAAGACATATAATTTATGTACTACAAATATCTGTTTTGATAAGTGCTTGCATGAGTGACGCCAAGCCAGTTTTAAACGTTTTACTCTGTCCTATAATTAAAGAGGTCTTTATGTTTAGTCTTATCCATACACATAATACATTTGGCCATTGAGAACGCTGATCAGATTTTAACCCATTAGAAACTGTCACCTGTTTTCATTCAGTTTTTGCTTTGGGGGTCGTATGGGTGTTCACCCGTGTGATGGACTCGGCTGCGGTCTCCAACTGCAAGTGTTGGAGAGCTGCTCTGCAGGATGTAGTGAGAAGATGTATATAAATATAAATATCGATCTTTCATTTGAAACAAACTATGTCTGCGTGCAGTCGGGGAAACGGCATGCATTCGAACAGATACGTGCCTACAGTCTGCATTGTTTTACCGCTTTTAATTAAAGTTGGTAAATCACCAAACGGCTTTGAGTTTGGAGTAAAGGGGGAAAAGCCGTGTGTATTCGATGTATGCAAAGGCGTTGTTCGAAGGATCCAGATGACTTCCAAATTGCCAGTGCAAAATTGGCATTTTATCTTCCTCCAGAGTCCAGAATCATGCTTTTAATCTGGTTGTCTGTCAGTCCGCCTATCTGTCTGTCTATCTATCTATCTGTCTATCTATCTATCCGTGAGTTGCTTTGACTTCAGTTGATGATGAACTCGTGATCAATGTGTTGTTTGAGCAAAGTTTATTCACATTCATGTAACTTTTCACAAACGCAATCAACGCATGAGCATTAAACAAGCTAAGCTCACAAACAGAAGTAACTAAATTGACTTTGCAACAGGGGGCCTTAATTTTTTTAAATAAAAACAAAACAAAAAAACGAACAAAAAAACATTTAAAAAATCAGTCATTCGAGAGGACCAGGCAAAAAATGAAAGTTAAGCGTAACAAGTGAAAGTTAATCACCATCAGATTGCTCGGTGATTGTAGACGTTTGCTATCAATAGAACAGTACGAGCTTCGTTTTCACGCACGCACAGAGAGAGAGAGAGAGAGAGAGAGAGAGAGAGAGAGAGAGAGAGAGAGAGAGAGAGAGAGACAGACAGACAGACAGACAGACAGACAGACAGACAGACAGACAGAGAGACAGGGAGGTTGTGTGTTCAAACTTCAATACTTTAGACAGCAATGTTTGAGAAACATTTATCAATCACCGGTAACCTTATTCAAACTCGCGTTTCCTCACGATCCGTTCTTGGAGTGAAAAAAAGAAGAAGAGGTTGTATCAGTCTGGTATCATCTAATACCTTTATCTGAAGGACTGAGCACACAGTTACCACCCGGGGGGGCAGTCTTTGTTAGGTATTTGCAAACACAGCTTTTATCCCCCCCCCCCCCCCCCCACCCACCCCCCGCCGCCCTTCTCTCTCTCTCTCTCTTCAAGCCTTCGGGGATGAGTGTATACATGTGTGTGTTTGAGCGTTGCTGACCGACCTGACAGTAAACGGTACAGGTTTCCCTGTCGCAAGTATTCAGCTACCTAACACGTGATATCCGAGGCAACGCCTACTGCAGTACTAGTCGCCGCTTTACCGCACCGAGTCCTTGTTCTTCCGCACCGGCTCCCACAGGTCTAAAAGTGGTCCTAGCGATCGAGCTGGCCTTGAAGCAAACACCGTATAATTATATAGCTAGTGCAGCTCTGGCCTTGAAGCAAACACCGTGCAGCTATAGCTTTAGCCGGTCAGAGTTTGCTTTAAGGACGTACCATGTATTCTCCTGGAAAGGCGCTGGTTTCCGTTTACCTGGTCAACTTACAGCCGACCTCGATGAATTAAGGCTTCCCTGGGTTGCTCATGAATATCTGTTGACGTTTTTGGTCATTGCTAAGAGTTCGCCGCAATCTCGCCAAATGTTGTGGGAGAGCTATCAGGCTTTGCATTTAGTAAAAGGCTAACAACAAAAACGCTACTAATAATAGTGGTGCAGTTACTTTGCGGTGAAAAACATCATCCAGATAGGCTACGTAGGCTATATAACTCAAAACACTCGGGCACGCACACACATGCGCACGCACTCACACACACTCACACACACACACACACACACACACACACACACACACACACACACACACACACCACACACACACACACACGCGCGCGCACACACAAGCGCGCGCACACACACAAACACACTACACTAGTCTAGCAAATTCTATCCAAAATGTCATTTGATCTTCATGTTTTTTCTTCTGGATGGCGGACAGAGGGTCAGGGAGGGAGAAATGAAATGATCGGATACCTATCTATCTATCTGTATAGACGGTTATAACTGCAAGCTGTAGAGAGTTGCGCAGAACTCAGGAGCTGTGTGAAAGACGAGG
>JABMCL010001124.1:397500-400000 GCA_018857735.1 Alviniconcha marisindica | reverse complement strand
ATAAGCCATACGGTTTCTGTGGACGTAAAGCACCATGAAAGAAGAAGAAGCATGACGGACAGAAACAGGGAGTGGCGGTTAATGATGGAGTGTGGATGGGTAGACG
The DNA here is from genome assembly GCA_018857735.1 of Alviniconcha marisindica. Taxonomy (NCBI): domain Eukaryota; kingdom Metazoa; phylum Mollusca; class Gastropoda; family Provannidae; genus Alviniconcha; species Alviniconcha marisindica. The sequence goes on along the minus strand of JABMCL010001124.1, from coordinate 399,894 downwards.
ACTGCACCATGTCTGTATTGGATGGCCCTGCCTGCTTCAGAATGGATTAATAGGCAACAAGAACTCAGTGTCGTACGGTGTGCTATATAACAGGCAACAAAAACATGATGGTATATGGTGTGCAATATATAACAGGCAACAAAAATATGATGGTATATGGTGTGCAATATACAACAGGCAACAAAAACATGATGGTATACAGTGTGCAGTATATAACAGGCAACAAAAACAATGTGGTATACGGTGTGCAGTATATAACAGGCACAAAAACATGATGGTATACGGTGTGCAATATACAACAAGCAACAAAAACATGATGGTATACGGTGTGCAATATATAACAGGCAACAAAAACATGATGGTATATGGTGTGCAATATATCACAGGAAACAAAAACATGATGGTATACGGTGTGCAGTATATAACAGGCAGCAAAAACATGATGGTATACAGTGTACAATATATAACAAGCAACAAAAACATGATAGTATACGGTGTGCAAATTATAACAAGCGACAAAAACATGATGATATACGGTGTGCAGTATATAACAGGCAGCAAAAACATGATGGTATATGGTGTGCAGTATATAACACTTAACAGGAAACAAAAACATGATGGCATACAGTGTGCACTATAATACAGGCAACAAAAGCATGGCGTACGGTGTGCGCTATATATGGCAGGCAACAAAACGGTGTGCGATAAACTACAGGCAACAAAAACATGATGGCATACGGTGTGCGATATACAAAAGGCATCAAAACCGTGATGGCATACGGTGTGCGATATATAATAGGCAACAACAACAACAAAAATGATGGCATACGGTGTCTCACACATCTGACCTTAGTAATTAAGACACTCAATACTTTGCTGGCGATGTTAATGTGTTTACGCGGGTCTCATGTTCATGTGCATGTACTGCAGAAGATCGGGAAAGCGCGGATCTCGAACCGCCTTAACAAAAGCACGTGCCTCGCGGAAACACTCCACTTGCTACGGTTTCCAGTACATAGACACCGGACAGTGATAGCGGAAATATCCTTTCAGGCCGCCTCACCAGTCTGTCGGGTCTTAGCTATGCTGCTCAGTGGTACACAGGTTACTCAGCCCTGTATAGGCAGTGATTAAATCTCTCTAAATAAGTAGGAATTAACAGACAAGTAAACAGTCTGTGGCAAGCAAATTAACACACATAATTGCCGGAATGTTGGGTTGGGGAGGAAAGGGGGGCGGTGGGGATGGGGGGGCGGGGTGGGGGGGGTGGGGGGGGAGGGGGGGGGATAAACCCTTTTAACCACTTAGCTACCCTTGTTGTTTGTTTTTTCCTCACTTTTCTTTTTCTTTCTTTTTCTTTTTTCTTTCAGACTGCATTGTTTTTGTTAGGGTGAGGTTGGGTGAGGAGGGTTATTAGGGTGACCTCTCTGAACATAAACTGTATCCTCCGCTCTTCCACACACACACACACACACACACACACACACACACACACACACACACACACACACACACACACACACACACACACACGCACACTCAACAACAAAAGGGAGAAGAAAAGAAGTAGAACAAGAAGAAGAAAAGAAATAGAGAAAAGAGAGTGAAAAACTCTCGCTCTCAAAGCGTGGAGGTTGGAAGAGTCCAGCGCACGCGCTTTCCTCTTTGAACGTTCTCAGAGTAACCTCCCTGAATGGAACTGCCGGAATGAACTAGTGAGATTCGTGAAGGTTGAAGAGATACAGTTTCCTGAGTGGACTTGAAGGTATGGATCGATAGTTCAAGGCATTTGTAATACGAAGTGGCAAGGTTTGTTTGTTTGTTTCAAGTCGGAAAAAGCGTCAGTCATCCTCCCTGAGTATGCTTTTTGTAGTCTTTGTATTTAACAGTTATGGACAGTTTAATTGAACTTGATCGAATAAAAACTTTTAGAGAAATGTAACTTCAAAAGTCGTCTTTTTTTGTGGATGCCACTATGGCCTTAAAATAGGTCCAGGTCATTGAAAGCGCTATGGTGCGTATAGCTCAATAGCTTGAATAAGCATCATCACAGTGCCAAGTCCGACATAGTTTATCACATTTATGATTTATAGAGTTTAAAAAACTAAACAAAAAAACTCCCGACCTTGAAGTATTTGCCACATTCAACCGGCTGATACATTCACGTTTGGTTTTGTAAGAGAAAGAGAGAGAGAGAGAGAGAGAGAGAGGGGTGGAGGGGAGGGGAGGAAGGTAGCGGATTTATGATGTCAACATTTTTTTTCACGGGTTATTTGTGCTTGCATGGTTCAGGGGAGAATAGCTGTCGTGTGGCTCTAGGGTGCTGTTTTTCGGTGCAGTGGTGAAAGGTTAATATGAATCATATGGATTGCCTGTCAGAACCGTATCTTTGAT
>JABMCL010001124.1:377500-387500 GCA_018857735.1 Alviniconcha marisindica | reverse complement strand
AAACTCGTAACAGAAACTCTTCTGTCAAGCGACAGACTGCAGGTCCGCCACAGGTCCTTCTTCTTCAGTGTTGCCTTACGTCCACAGAGACCGTATGGACTATTAGGGACGGGGAGCCCAGGACGGCCATCTCGACTTTCACACAGCTCCTGAGCTCTGTCTAAGCTGCTTCTTCTTGCGCAGAAACCGTATGGTTTATTAGGGACAGGGGAAGAACGGGGTAGGGGATAAGAGCCCAGGCCCGCCTCCCTGTTCACACAGCTCCTGAGCTCTAAATTTGAAGCTTACCGTACCTTTTTTCTTATATATATATAATCCTTCGGCAGTGTACTCTCCGTGTTCCCAAATCACCTCTTTACGCAGCTGGGACTGTTTCACCTGATGCACCAGCCGCGACCTCTCTCGACGACTCCACCTTCAAAGTGGGAGGTTGGGCAGAGTACGTGATCTAGACTAGAGATACTGCAGTGTAGCGTCTCTGTCTAGACCACCAGAAGATGGTTGTCGCCGGTTTGTAACCTATTCGGTAAGAACGTTTCCTTTCAACCGAAACATGGAGCGCGGTAGCATTCGCACAAGTCTTCCTAGGTTGCGTACGTACCCGTCTGAGGTTTATGTGCATTGTCACCATGTGGGATATTTACACAACACGACGAAGTCGGATCCAGGTGAGTCAGTTTGGCCTAGTGGTAAGGCTTTAGGTTGGTAAACGGAGGGGTCTCGGTTCGAATCCGCTTCGGCTCTCCTTTCTCTTCAAAAGTTGTGGTCTGTGGACAGTCTTGTGACTTTGTCCCTCACAATTGGTGAAACATTTAAATGGCTCTCAGCGATGCCCACCTTAATGCAGGAGTCATTCAGGTGGTGACAGTGTAGCGATAGGTATCCACCCCCGTCCCCCCCCCCCCCCCCCACACCTCCATACCCCCCCCCCCCCCCCTTTCTCTCCGTCCCTAATAAGCCTTATGGTTTCTGTGGACGTTGAGCACCTTGTTTACTTACTTAGTCGGATCCACCACCATGTGACTAAAGAAGAAGAAGGGGAGCTCACAGGGACGTCCCGGACCCCGTGTTTGCGCACACATACTCATAGTTCAGGAGCTGTGTGAGAGTCGAGGTGGCCGTCCTGGGCTGTCCGTCCTAACGAGCCTTCTGGTTTCCGTGGACGTGAAGCTATACTGAACCATGCTTCGGCATTGGTCTCAGCTTGTCCCTAATATGTCAACCGACATCCGAGGACATTAAGCAGTACTACCTACCTACCTACCGTGTTTGCGCGGAACTGAACGACAAGGTCTGCAGAGTGTGCGACACGCCTCTTCGTCCTCAGGTGATGACACCTGTGCGGCTGACAGATGTTAAAACCCAAGAACGTACTAGTTCAGTTCAGTTCAAGATGGTATCTGTGCGCTCGGAAAAATCCATACGCGCATCACCCCGTCTCAGGAGTTTTCCCAATGTTACCTTTGAAACAGTTTCATAGAGTGTAATAAGCTAATAACAATATTATTAAGTCTTCTATGGAGCTATACCCAAAGATGAGCTCACGGCGCTGTACAATATCACAAATACAAAGGTACAAACAAACAAATTGGTAAATAGTTTAAATACACACGAGAAGAAAAATGTGTATTGCGCGCGCGTGCTTGCGTGTGTGCGTGCGTGCGTGCGCATGCGTATGTGTATAGCGCGAAGCAAAGCAACATTAAACATAGCTGGTCGGTAAATGAGTTTCTATGTCTAATAAAGGCCCGGGGGAAACTCCTCTGATTGTGTATTTCATTTACGTTCGCTGCCATTACCTGTCATTAGGAGCTCCATATAGGCGCGTGCCTCACGTGCAAACCAACGTGGGAACTTTCGGGAGTGTGCTTATCCTTCAGAGCCATCTGTTAGTGTACCATCAAACAAAGAGAGGGAACTGCGCTCAGCCGCACATGTCCTGAAATGTGTTTGCTCCTCCGTGCCCGGTCACCTGGCAAACAGGCTTAGTAGAGACTCGGATGCATTATTCAGGAAATAAAACTTTCGGCGGTGGACCTGGTCATTTTGCGTGGAGCTAGAAGCACAGGTAAATGGACTATCTGAGGTGTTACCGGCGACTGTAATTAGAAGACTCTGCCAGTATTGTTACGAGTGCGATACTGAATTACTTATTGCAGTCTAGCGACATTACTTCGCGTGTGGTTCATAGTATAGTAAGTAGTGTGTGTGTGTGTGTGTGTGTGTGTGTGTGTGTGTGTGTGTGTGTGTGTGTGTGTGTGTGTGTGTGTGAGTGAGTGAGTGAGTGAGTGAGTGAGAGAGAGACAGAGCACGCTCACGCCTGCCTGTTTTGCGTTGCTGCGCGCGTGCTATGACGCTGAACAGATTGCGCCTATGAATTATGCGATGCGGTAATGCTACTCTGTCTCGTACCGAAATCCGAGAGTTGATACCCCGTAAACCTACCCTCTGCCTGGTGGCAACGCGTCATAAAAACGCTGCCCTTCTTTGTTGGGACACAATACCCAATCGACTGGACGCAGTGTCCTACGTGTAATTGATTTGACCCGCTCTGTCACGGGACACAACTCAGAGGAGGAAGCCTCTTAATCCCGGGCTCTGCCGGAGCCGGCCGGACGTGACGACACTGCGCAACAAGGGGCGCGAAGGTTTACGAGCGCAATGACTCGCCTCCGTTGTCTGAACCCAATCCCCGTAATAAGCGTCGTCCGTTTAAAGGTAAACTGCAGGGATTTGTGCACAGCGCAAGACGCCCTCATTCATTATCTTGTCTGCTGTTCAGCTCTGTCGGCTTCAACCCGTAGCAGTGGTGTTCGTTGATTGGTAGTGCCCGAGTTCACGTTCTGTTATCGCCCTGTAGATTGGAAGGCAGTAAATATCTCTTTTATTGACTTCCCTTGGATACGTTCGTGCGTCATTCATTAGGATAAGGGAATCACGCCCGGACATTAAATTCGGAGATACGGATTCGGAGGAAGAAAAAGACTCATCTATTTTAATGAGAGAGACGCGATCAAAGTGATTAAAACACAACACGCACGCACGCACGCACACACACACACACACACACACGCACGCACGCACGCACGCACGCACGCACGCACGCACGCACGCACGCACGCACGCACGCACGCACAGAAACATGCGCGCGTGAGTTCCGACAGTTGACATGTCCGTCTTAAGTCTTTGCTTGGAACAAGAAAAAAGAATTGTCTGCAAGCACAGCACGGTCAAGAGACTCAGCAGCGAGTCTGGTTTTCAAAGCACGCAAACATGATCATGTGCAACCTCTTCTTGAAGATCTCCATTTGTTATCTGTCCAAGCCAGAATAACTTATAACCTATCAACTATCTGTCACAACTTCTTCTCTGACTCCTCTCCTTGGGGATTTCTTCCGATTCAGTGTGTTTATGCACGCACACACACGCACGCACGCACTCACGCATGCACACACACAGAGATACGAACAGGGGGGGGGGGGGGGGGGGGATTCATTACGACTGAAATCACGAAATCCCAGCCTTTTTTGTTGTTGTGTTTCTTTATTGTCCCCGTGGGGACATTCTTCTGGCAGCAGTAAAACACAAAATAACATAAAACATGTATTATAGAATATGAATTATTGTTGATTCAGCACATGAGCTATGTATTTATTGCTGTTGTTCCGAATGTGTTATCCTGGCTGGCAAAACGGGTTCCATTTCGATTTAGCTGCACTCATACGCCTGCTCGTTTACAACGCATGAATCACATTGTGAATGAGCGCTCCAATCAACCGCAGATGCTTGCACCCGCTCCGGGGAGCAAGGAGATGATAGATGCAGACAGATAACACCACCACGACAAACAACGGGGTGTTTGCAACGTCACGTGCATCAACCAGCACATACACTTTTCTTTCTCTTTGTGAAAACCTCTTCCTCAGTCCCATTGTCCGGAGATGCGAGAGAGAGAGAGAGAGAGAGAGAGAGAGAGAGAGAGAGAGAGAGAGAGAGAGAGAGAGAGAGAGAGAGAGTGTGAAATGCACGTATCCGTTGGCCTTTGTAAGCGCTCCGGGCTTTAACGAGATGGGACGCCATAAATGATCTGTTATTATTATTATTGTCGTATTAAACTAGTTTTTTGTTTTGTTTTAGTATGTGTGTGTGTGTGTGTGTGTGTGTGTGTGTGTGTGTGTGTGTGTGTGTGTGTTGCCGTTTATGTATTTGGCTATTGTTATTATTTTGGGCAGTTTGCACTGTCTAACTATTATCGATGATGGCGGCAAGTGGGTATAAAGCCGCTGCGAAAATTGTGTTCGAGTTCACAGTTGCTTTACGTCCACAGAAACCATAAGGCTTATGAGGGACGGGGAGCCCATACCAGGACGGCCACCACGACTTTCACACAGCTCAGGACTGAGCTCTGCTGCGTGAATAGTAAACATGGTGCTTAACGTCCACAGAAGCCATAAGGCTTATTAGGGACGGGAAGAAGGGGGTGAAGGGGGTATGGAGGTTGGGGGTAGAGGGAGATTATATACCTATCGCTACACTGTCACCATCAGAATGACTTCTGCATTAAGGGGCAGCGATGAGAGCCATTTAATGTTTCGTAATTGTGAGGGACAAAGTCACAAGACAGTATCCACAGACCACAACTTTTGAAGTGAAAGAAGAACCGAAGCAGATTCGAACCGAGGTCCCTCTGCTTACCAGCCTAACGCCTTACCGCTAGACCAAACCGGCTCACTGCTGCTAGAACGCGCGTAATCGAGCTTTATAGACCTACAGGACGCGAGCCGGTCCGACAAAGTCCATTTTTTGACGTTGCGAAAGTAAGTCAAGGCCGCCCGCTTTCTGTGATAGAGGCGGTGGCAGGGTTCCAGTTTTATCGCCGCTGCCGTCGCTCGGAACAAAACACGCGACCGAAAACACAGAGAGCCCGAGCCGTGCCTGACACAGTGCTAGGTCTGTTCTGTGCGTATCGCTTGATCTATCAGAGTTATTGATTTGACAGGTGTACGTTTTTTCCCCTGGGACATAAAACGGCTGTTTGCATAAACGGTATTATCACGCGCTTACTCTCACGGGGCGCTCGTTATCCACGGGTTTGTCCTCTTGGCACGTACTTAAAAAACAAAACAAAGCAAAAACAACAACTTCAAAGTAAACAACAAATAAACAACAGCAACCACAAAAAATGCCCCGTAAACGAACCAACCAAAGAAAGAAACTGGCATGTATATGGCCGAAGGCGGAATGTCCTCTTGACACGCACTTCTGAAACACACAGACACACACACACACACACACACACACACACACACACACACACACACACACACACACACACACACACACACACACACACACACACACCACACCTTGAAAGTAAACAAATGAATAGGAAAACAAACATAACACCACATCACTGAACTAACCAGAGAAGCAAACTTATAGACCGAAAGTGGAAAGGAGAATAAAATTTGATCCCACAGCATCTTAGTAGGGTTCAGTCGTTGTGTTTCTTCTTCTTTTTTTTCTTCTTTTTTTTTGAATGTATTGGTGGTGATGTTCTGGTATCAGTCTTGGAACAAGGTTTCTGTGTGAGTAGTGTTTTCCTCGTTGCAAGAGAAACTGAGTATAGCCCACACACAACAAGAGAGGTATTTGTGGAGCAAGCCATAGTCTGGACTGAACTGGGGTATTCGTGGTCTGTATAATGCATACATCTGTGATTAGTGTGAAGGTACTCTCTGGTCAGTGTGAGACGGTTTGCGGTAGCGGCAAGGCGCTAGGTTGGTAAGCAGACGGACGTCGGTTCGAGTCTGCTACGCGTCTCAGTTCTTCAGAACTAGTGGTTTTTGCTTATGGACACTATCTTGTGACTTTGACGCCCCCAATTCATGAAACAGTGATATGGCTTACACCGCCGCCCATCTGAATGCAGAATCATTCTGGTGGTGACAGCGTAGCGTTAGGCAGAGTTCTTCACCGTCTCTTAAGATCTCGGTTCCCGCCAGTACGTTTTTGGAGACAACTTGGCGTTAAACAAGTCTACCAACACTTATCTGCTTATCTGGTCAGGCCAGTACTATCTTTACACTTGCGGTAGACTGGTCTATATTAGCTGTTTAGGAAATCGTTTCACTATTTAATGGGAAAATATTCCCGACGAGCCTGAAATCTTTCAAAACAATATGAGAGAGTTTGACCATACCAGTAATAGATGTAATGCGAGTGTCGTTATGAGTTTACGAAAATTAAAATACGGGTCAAATCCTCCTACACTTTGGTAAGATTTCGTGCCTGTCGGGAAATATTTTCCTGAGTACTTTCGGATTCTATTTAAAACATTTTCAAAAGCAGCTAAAGTACACTATTCCGGTCCGTCCAGATAGAGTAACCTCACATTTATACGCTTACTGGAACATTCGCCTTCATCTTGGCTCTGATGTCGGGGATCCATTATCTCCTGGTCTGATCTGCTTTGAGGCACACCCGCTCATTGCAACTTCTCGTTCTCGACCTTACCAGCAATATTCCTTTCCTTCTGAAACATAGTTCAGGAGCTGTCTGAGAGTCGAGGTGGCCGTCCTGGGCTGTCCGTCCTAACGAGCCTTCTGGTTTCCGTGGACGTAAAGAATTATTGCACCGTGCTTCGGCATTGGTCTCAGCTTGTCCCTAATATGTCAACTGACATCTGAGGACATTAAGCATCACTTCATCATCATCATCCTTCTGAAACATTACTGTATGAATATTGTGTAAACTGGACAAATCCGCGTGTGTGCTGTTCAGTGCGAAATATATGAAAGTAGTAATAATCGCCGATTGATTAAAAAGCGAAAGATACGTTGGTACAAGTGAGAAATTTAAATGATTATTTGTTTGTAATGATTAATTTTAATTTAAAAAGAAATCTTTGTCTGTCTTCGCCCAGCATGACCTAGGTGGTTGACTGGGCATTAAAATTAACTCTGTGTCTTCCTCCCGTCACCCCACCCTCCACTCACCCTCCTTTCTGTCTTGTTTGTGTATGCTGTTAAACGTTGCGTTTTCTCCCCTCGGTTTCTTGTCCTGGGGTGACCGTGTTCAGTTGACAGGACGTTAAAGTCCAGTTACTAACCAACTTTCTTGTTGTTCACGAAGATCAGAAAAGGTCAGTCTGCCTAAGTTACATCTAGACGTTCGTGTGCATGATTTCGTTAAGTTGAAAATTCCAGGAATTGTTGAAGACTTTCGTGTAATATAGTGCGAGAATTTTCCATTTAACCCGTTGACATATGTTGTTATCATGATAATTGTAAGATCAGTCTAATGCCACTTATGTGAAAAGACTTTAAATGAAAATAAAGAAATATTCCATTTATTCGCAAGTGCTCCTCGGGAAACTGGGAACTTGCCATCCTTGTGTGAAGATGATAGACTATACACGTGGCGCATTTTACACGTCATTGTGCACACAGTAGCTTTAATCCAGCCATTGATCATAGAATGATAGACGGAGTTCACATCATTCTTTGACAGACTGTATTCCCACTAAATCCAACGTGTTTAAATTAGAGCCCCGGTTTCAGGACGAGAAGACGGAAACTGCTTTTGCAGCCGCTGTCCCGAAGGCACATTGTTAATTACTGCTCAGTGACCGACACCCAGCCGTCAGCTAATCACAAGTGGCAAACAGACTTGGCCTGTTTCAATGTTGGTCTTTCTTCTAATGGCCTGTTTACATTGGGTCAGTGTTCTGTTGTGACTGACCAAGCCCTTGTTCCGCGAGTGCAGTAGTTGCTCCATGGTCCTAGCCTGAAGCCTGCGTCGGATTGCTTTAACGTTACGTTTATGATTTGCACGTGGCTGGTTTTCATGTTTGAAGAAGAACAAGAGCGGCAAGAACAGTTCGACTCCTGTGGTTATAGGGCTTTTATGCGAGCAAAACAGACAGACAGACAGACACGCAGACAGACAGACAGACAGACAGACACACACACACACACACACACACACACACACACACACACACACACACACACACACACACACACACACACACACACACACCCCTACCTGTATATGTATTAGAAAGAAAAAAAACGATTTGCTCTTTGATTAGTTTAGCAACTTGGCACAATCCTGCTTGTTCAGGTTTAGTGCCAGTGCAGACCACGTTCTTGGTTCCACATTCGTCTCTTCTTTCTTTCCCCCCCCTCCCTCTTTCTTTCAAGCGACTGTTCATAGGCCCGATCGAAACGCTAAAGCTTCATTTTATGTGACGGGTCAGTGTGCAAAAGGTGCTTTAACTGGGGCTTCAAACGGAGAGCACCTGCAGACGTGAAGTTGGCCTTACCTGTGCTCGCTTGGCGCGTGCAGTCTATGGCTGTAAACTGTGCGCGGCTTAATCAGCGCCATCTTTACGTGCGATGCTTACATGTCAGAGCGGATCGGAAGATTCCGCCAACTGGGCGATTTAGTCTGTTTTAATTGGGTCCCTCCGTGACAGACTGCGATTCCCGTCTGTAAGCCCATGCCGATCCGTGTGCAATACCAGGCTTCAAAACACTTCCATTACAGATTGAAGCTTTTATTTCGAGCTGGCCTTTCTTTCTTTGGTTTCGCTTGCTCACTCTGTCTCTGGTTCTCTCTGTCTGTCTTTCTGTCTCTGTCTGTCTGTCAATCTGTCTGTCTGTCTGTCTGTCTGTCTGTCTGTCTCTCTCTCTCTCTCTCTCTCCCTCTCTCTCTCTCTCTTCCAGCCTACATGTTAGTCCCTCTGTCGTCTCCGTCCGTCTGTGTCTGTCATTCTGTCTGTCTATCTGTTGCTGATTCTCTGTGTCTCTATCTCTCTCCTATCCCCGCCCCCTCTACTTGCCTACCTGCATGTTTGTCTTTCTGTCGTCTCCGTCCGTCCATCTGTCTGTCTCTGTCTGTCGCTGTGTCTGTCTCTCTCTGCCTCTCTCCCCGCCCCTTCTGCCTGCCTACCTGTATGTTTGTCTGTCTTTGTCTTCTGTCTGCATTTCTCTTCCTCGCTGTCTCTGTCTGTCTGTCCCTCTCTCCCTCCTCATTCAATGCGTGGGATCGGCAGCCGGCTTACATCGATTATTTTCTAACTTTAAAAAGCCGAGGCTTTATTTGTTCTCATCGAAAGACGCCAGCTCTGGTGGCGCGATCCGCCTCCTGTTCTACAGACAGTACTTAGGGATGTTAGGAAAACGCTGATTGACTCCATTAACTGCTAGCCCCCGACAGGTCCACGGCTCATCTCCCTCGCCAACCCCTCTCCTTCCGTCACCATCTGCCCATACCCCCCTGCACCAAATTCTTTTCTTGCGCTCACCTCGAGATCTCAGCTCTCCCTCCATCGGGCCTACCCGGCTCTCTGCGTCTCATCCTGATCTCATGCTCCCAGCTGTCTCCATCAGGATGTTAAAAATCAATCTGCCTTTGGCGGAAGTGACGTTCAAATCAATTTGGCTTTCACGGAAGCGACGTACAATGCGCGGACCTGGTTGACTTGTTTGTGCAAAGCTTGAACTTTTATTTTCGTCTGAAGAATTGCCAGACAGGACGTTACGGGGAAAAAAAGAAAGATTGATTCTTTCCATGTTCCTTCCGCTGTGTGAATATGTTTTGTTTTGACGTCTTTTCGGCGCGTTTTTCTAAGTCTTGTGTGTTAACGTAATGGTTAGCCCGGGTCCGGGCCGACCGGCGGTCAGTGGCAAAAAACAAACAAACAAAAACAAAAACCAGCGAACAAACAAAACAAAACCACGGCCTCCTGCAACACACACACACACACACACACACACACACACACACACACACACACACACACACACACACACACACACACACAAATTGAGTTTTGCCGAACGCCATCAAAAGTTTTTGTTATTGTTGTTTTTGGTATGATTTAAAAAAAATTGTCATTGTGTTCCCTTAGCATTTTTTCTCTTCATCTGCAGGCTGAATTTACACACACACACACACACACACACACACGCACGCACGCACGCACGCACGC
>JABMCL010001124.1:350000-372500 GCA_018857735.1 Alviniconcha marisindica | reverse complement strand
AGTTAACCCTTTTATGTTTATTATCGACAATCCGCTCTGCATAATAGCCTTTGCCCCCCATCCCCCACCCCGCCCCCACCCTTTTTTTTCTCTCTTTACGTTCGATACTACTTTTCCCCACGAGCGATATTTTTTTTACTGCGCCCAAACGGGGTTCCACGGTGATTTTCATCAGCTTTATTTTACTGTAACATTCTCAAAAGACGTTATGCGACCTTTGAACACGAAGCTGCTAGCTTTTGCAAACTGGGTTGCTACGGAAGTAAGCACTATAATGATCGGGTGACAGTACGTAGGCCTATGGTTTTAGGCGGGCTTGTTTTGTCCAAAAAGCTCAGATTGCACCGAAAGTGGTCGTTGCAAGAGTTAGGTAATGGAACCAGTAGACAGTATACATCACCACGAGACTCAACCGCGACTTCCCGCTGAAGGCAACTAGACTTTCCCGGCCGAGACCGACTGGGGTAATTTCCGTTTGCACAGAGATGATCTATTTTAATTTAAAAAAGATTTCCTCAGTTCACCCTCCTTCCCCGTCTCTTCTTTCCTCCGGCCCCCGCCCTTTTCTGTCTTGTTCAGAGCCGCTTTTATTCTGTCTCAACGTCTTCCCGTGTGTGTGCGTGACTCACTGTCTCCGTCCCCTCCCCACAATCTCTCTCTGTCTCTGTCTCTGTCTGTCTGTCTGTCTGTCTGTCAGTCTCACACACACACACACACACAACACACACACACACACACACACACACACACACACACACACACGTACGTTTCAGAAATAGTTGTTCGGAGCTGTTTGAGTTAACCATGTTGCACATCACACTGTCTCTGTGAGAAACAGCAGCGGGCCTGTGCAGTAACAATAATCGTGGAGGGTCTTTAGTTTCTGCTTGGTCATAAGGGACCCGCCAATAGGACCATTCGTGGTCGGCAGACGTCAGTGGACATGGGGCTGTTTGAAGAACGGCCGTTTAACGGCCGTAGCAGACAGGCGGAGGGAAAACTGAGCCTGTCTCTTGAGGCATTGTGTCCACGATGCATGCAGTGTTCATAGTGTGGCGTGCAGTCCGTGGCACCAACCTGTCTTCACTCGTTATGTACTCGTTGAGGCTGCACGTTAGCCTTTTGTTTGCACGTTAGCCTTTTGTCCTTGTAAAACTTGAGGGGCGTTTGTTAACGGCAGCGACGTTAGCACGGTTTCCAGGAAAATAAATTATACAAATTCAAAGGAATTCCAGGAAGTCCGCGGCGGGGTGTCGCGGACGCAGAAATTAAGATCCTTTCTAGCTCCGAGTCCCGAGCTATCGGGGATGACTTTACAAGCCTGCAACAGCCAGGATGGTCTTTGCATGCGCCCCTTACTGCCAGGAATCCGACCTTTCTGTATTATTTCCGCCGTCCCAATTCATTCAGCCTCAGTTCCCCTAGTCTTTTCCACCGTAAAGCGACCTGTGTCACGAGCAGTGAATCAGACTTTCATTTGTTATTGACAATTTAGATCGAAGTGCAGAAAAAAAGTAAGTGATTAATTGTTGAGGCATTAATAATAATAATAATAATTCCATTATTATTACACGCATGCCAGGTGAGAGTTACCGTAGGCGACTCAGGTCTTTGTTGTTGTACTTGTGTTACGTATTTCGAGCGCTGATTAAATCATTTGTGAGTTGATTCTTTCCATTTATTTTTATTTTTTAAAGTAACTGATTGTTGAGGCATTATATTTAGGTCTGGAAGACCTTAAACGGAGTAAATCCGGAAAGGAGAGAGAGAGAGAGAGAGAGAGAGAGAGAGAGAGAGAGAGAGAGAGAGAGAGAGAGAGAGAGAGAGAGAAAACCGTATGGGGAGAGGACCAAAACAATACCACTTTATTGCCAAGTGTCAGTGTTACGGCACCAGGAATTTTTCATGGTGGCAAGTACTTAACCTTAAAAAGAACGGGTAAAGTCAGTAAAACCAAAGTTCTAACAACAACAGCAAACATTGGGGGTAAAGTCAGCAATAAATAAATAAGTACATAAAACATCCAACTGATATTGAAACTGCATATATCACACCAAACTTGCCTCTCTACAAAGTCTGCCTCATAAAAATTGCTATATCCTCCTACTAAAAGCAATTACAAATATTATCCACCTCTTTCAAACAATCAGTCAAAAGAATCTTCTGAAACAAAGATGTTTTCCCCCGCATCTGTATTTGTCACCTTTATCTCAGGTGCTTGTGTGTGTGTGTGTGTGTGTGTGTGTGTGTGTGTGTGTGTGTGTGTGCGTGCGCGCGCGTGTGTTACGGCCACACTTGTTTGAGTAATTGCGGGGCCAAAAGTACCGTGACAATGACGAACAGTGCAGCAGCTAGACGAGACAGGTCTCTTCGCGGGTTTGTCTCCCGACCTCAGCTATATAGCACTGGATTGTTTGTTGGGGGCGTTCGGCTTGGATTTCCACTTCGTCGGGCGTGCTGGTCGAGGGTTAAAGTCTACCAGTCTACAAATACTGCAGTGTTTTGATCGGCCTGCTCTCTCTCCTTTCCTTCCTCCTCCTCTTCTTTCGATTTACACCGTTGTTATTACAGACTGTTACCTCGTCCTCTTTCTTCTCTGGCGGTGTGGATGGGATGCGCTTTGGTCGCTTTTGCGTAGAGCGGAAGCTTGTACAAGCTTATTTATGAGGTTCAGGTATGCGCAGCGCAGACAGTCATTGTAAGAAGTGATTCACGTGCTTTGCCTGTTATCTCCATCGCGGTCGGTCGGTATGGCGTCATGCATGAACCGTGGTACAGTGCGTCATCCTTACAGCAATATTGTTTTTGTGGGCTCGCATCGAGCAGGATGAAAAGTTTTCATGTGAAACTTTGGAAGAAAATCGACGTGGGTTCTATGCGTCTGTCTCCCTTCAGAGGTATGACGGCATTGTCAGTATTTGTCTTTCCAGAGGTATAACAGGATTGTCTGTCAATATTTGTCTCTCCAGAGGTATGGCAGGATTGTCTGTCAATACTTGGCTCTCCAGAGGTATGTCAGCATCGTCTTCAATATTTATCTCTCCAGATGTATGTCAGTATCGTCTTCAATATTTATCTCTCCAGAGGTGTGTCAGCATCGTTTGTCAGTATTTGTCTTTCCAGAGGTATGTCAGCATCGTTTGTCAATATTTGTCTTTCCGGAGGTATGTCAGCATCGTCTGTCAATATTTGTCTCTCCAGAGGTATGTCAGCATCGTCTGTCAATATTTGTCTCTCCAGAGGTATGTCAGCATCGTCTGTCAATATTTGTCTCTCCAGATGTATGTCAGCATCGTCTGTCAATATTTGTCTCTCCAGAGGTATGTCAGCATCGTCTGTCAATACTTGTATCTCCGGAGGTATGTCAGCATCGTCTGTCAGTATTTGTCTCTCCAGAGGTATGTCAGCATCGTCTGTCAATACTTGTATCTCCAGAGGTATGTCAGCATCGTCTGTCTTCTTGTATTCCTCGCTCTATCTCTGCCTCCCTCCCTCGCCTCTTTCCCTCCTTCCTCTTTCTTTCTTTCTCCTGTCTCCTCAGGAAACCTGCTGGATCCGATTCAGCTCCTGCTCGCGGAAGCGTTGGCCAGGACCAGGCCTGATGGTTTTATGCATAGCGGCTTGCTTCCAGACAATATCCGTTTGGCCAGAACGTGACCAGGTCATCCAGAACCAGATCGGTTCCGAGCCGGTTTTGCACAGTATGATCCGGACCTCCTTTGGAAGAATGGAACCGAATCGGATGTGGGAAATCGGATCCGGCATATACGATGCGGCTCGATTATGGCTGCACGCTGGCCGTGACGGTCTTAGGTGGCCGTAACCAAAACGCTTCCGGCATGTTTACTGGGTCTCTGTTGTCACGAAGTACTTCTGCAGCTTTTGGCTGGAGGGGGAATAAAAGTGGTCAAAATCACACGAGGTTTTGTCCTCACGTGTAATAATAATAATAATAATAATAATAATAATAATAATAATAAAGTATTGATACAGCAAGATCCAAACACATAAAAGGTTAAAAGAAGGCTGTTAGGACAAAACACAACATGCGAATTTTGGGGGTCATTCACGCTAGCAGTCATTCTTGTTTCAGATTTGCTTTGTTCATACACTACAGCGCAAAATCTTGTCCGGAAGGACTGCTCTAAGCGCATATTGACAACCTGTCGCCGTGGATGGTATGAAGTTCGGTGACATTTCAGGTTTTGATGGCCGCAGTGTGGATTGCTGTGTTATTAGGGAGCGAAACGATGAAAGAACCATCCCATTTTGGGGTTTGATCGCCGCAACTGATGGACACATGCAGTGTTATCAGCAAACGAAGCGACGAACGAGCTCACTGAAGCGTGACGGGGCCTTCAGTCGCCGCGAGTTTACCATAATGCTGATGACAACTGCAGGGATGCAGGCCACGATGACGGACAGCTCCGTCCCATAACGGTCAATTTCTGCCGGCCGCAAGCCGTCTTTGAGACCACGGAAGGGAGAGGGGGAGGCTAACGAGCATGGAGGAGAGTAGGGGTAGGGGTGGAAAATTGGCAGTCAGTCTTTGGAAGGTGATGCTTAGCGAGAGTGGCGGTCCTCAGCATCCATCTTGATGTCCGCGCGTGGTGCTAGATCTGTGCAGGCTTCTTTCAGTTCTGTCCACCCTCATCTTTTGGAGGATTATGACTTTTGGGGGGATTTGATGGGGGACAGCCAGGGCTGTCGTCGTGATGGACGACCAAACCACGTTCAGGTCGACGCTGTTTGTGCTAGTAGTCAGCTAGTTCGTGGATTTTAACGTCCCGTCAACCGCACAGGGTCACTCAGGACAATTGTGTTAATATACAACGAACCTGTTGTTGTTTTTTTGGTAGGATAGCGCTTCTGCGGAGGTCTATGACACGGCGAAACACGTTAGTAAACTCACTCCACACATAAAAGGTTCAAAAGAACGCTATTTATTAGGACAACACAGAACCTGCAAATTTTCGGGGTAATCCCCTTTATCAAGCAACATAATCACACTTAAACAACAGTTAAACGGTGAAAAACGATGAAAAATTAAATGAAAAGCTCCGTTTCCTGTGTTCGTTTCTGGAAGAGTCGACGACCGAAAGACGTTAATAAGCTGGACTCTGTTTCCTGTGTTTGTTTCTGAGAAGAGTCGACGACCGAAACACAGTGATAAGCCCGACTCCGTTTCCTGTGTGTGTTTTTTCTTTTCTGAGAAGAGTCGACAACCGAAACGCGCTAATAAGTTCGACACCGTTTTCTGTGTTTGTTTCTGAGAAGAGTCGACGACCGAAACACGCTAATAAGTTCGACTCCGTTTCTTTTCTCCTACTGATATTTTCTATATAACCGCGCCTCCAACAAGGATGGGCGACCAAAACACGTACACTTGATAATGCTTGTGCCGTGCAGAGCCAAGACATTTTCCTAGGATAGTGCTTCTGATAGGAATGGTTAACCAAACCAAACTATGTACTGCAGCGCAGTTTCAGCAGCTTAGCGTTTCTGATAGGAAGGTGGCGAATAGTCTACGTCTGCAACCTGTGCACAGTCGCCCCCTCCCTCTCCTACTGGAGCCAATCGAGTATTACTTTACTACACAGCACGTGTTGTGATAACTTCTACAGGAAATGAAGAATCTCAAGGGAACTCCTGCCAGCTTGAGCTTGACGATCTTCCGGCAATCGGATGATGCGTGTTGGGCTGGATTCTGTTACTACGTTCTAGAATGAATAGAAACGGGAAACGAGGGACGCTCAGCCAACGGTTTGGACAAAGATGTCTTCGCCAGGAACTTCAGTCTTGACAAAACAAAGTCGAAGACGGAAAAGTGCTTTTTAGAGAAGTTGCTCGCATCGACATATTAGAGTTTAAAAAACAAACCTATCAGTGAGCACGACTCGAGAATATGCTGTTGAAGTGAAAGCTGTCTGGGGGTCATGATAAGAGGGTAACACTGCATATTGGCTCTGCGTAGAAAGGTATCATCTACTAGACAGGGGGGTGACGCTGAGCTGGGTGGTGATGAAACATGGTGTGTGTGTGTGTGTGTGTGTGTGTGTGTGTGTGTGTGTGTGTGTGTGTGTGTGTGTGTGTGTGTGTGTGTGTGTATGTGTGTGTGTGTGTGTGTGTGTGTGTTGTGTGTGTGTGTGTGTGTGTGTGTGTGTACATGTGTGTGTGTGTGGTGGTGTGTGTGTTGTGTGTGTGTGTGTGTGTGTGTGTGTGTTGTGTGTGTGTGCGTGCGTGCGTGGTGGTGCGTGCGTGAGTGCGTGCGTGCGTGCGTTGGTGTGTGTGTGTGGTGTGGTGCGTGCGTGTGGTGCGTGGGCGTGCGAGTGGTGGTGGTGGGGTGCGTGTGGTGTGGTGAGGAGGGGGGGGGGGGGGGGACGAAGTTAATGGATCAGACACCAGGATGCCCAATATAAACACACCGTGATCAAGCATGAGGCATTTCATCTCGTTACAGACGACACCTACTAATACTAGACCCCACACAATTATGGTAGTGGTGGTTGGAGAGAGAGAGAGAGAGAGAGAGAGAGAGAGAGAGAGAGAGAGAGAGAGAGGGGCGGGGGGCACCTCGAAGATGGTAGCAATCTCATTCGGATAAAACACTGGACCAGTTTAAAACGAATGAGAAACCGTACGGCAGCGGGCTGTTTTAAGTGCCAGCGCGGGTTTTCGAATCTGGCCCGGGCGGACTGCAATCAAAATTGGCCAGATCAGTCGGTCGAACTGAACCGGGGTTTCGCGTAGCAACGAGAAGTTAATTGTCCTGGAACCAAGGCGCTGTGTTCCTATGTTAGCCCTCCGCCCTCGTTTGTATGAAACGCTATACACGCGACTGGAAACAGTTGGAGAGGTTTCAAGAGTGGAGAAGGGAGCCCTCTTGTCTTACCGTCTGGGTATTGTTGCTGTGACAACTTCCACACGCACGTCTGTGACGCTACAATCCCAAGAGCCACGGCTTATCCGCAAAGCACAGCCGTAGTTGCAAGTATTTACATTCCCGCTGTCGTTATCGTTCGCGGACGATTCAGTTCGAATACTTACGGCGGGCTTAACAACTGCCAGCAGCAGTATGGTGCTTGTTTCACTTCATAGTTCTCTGAGGTCATAGCGTGTCGGCAGACGTAGAGAGCATTGCTATTGCTAATGACGAAAAACATTACACCGCACAATGTTTATCCGCACATTTCTAAGTTTTACCTCAATCCACCCATCAATCGTTTGATTATCTTCCAGACCTAAGTATAATGCCCCAACAATCAGTTACATGCTTGCTCTTTGTTTGTTTTTCTTCTCCACACTTCGACGTAATTCATCGATTGTTTTATTATAAATGTCAGAAAGCTGTAAAGTGCATGATACAGTTATTATGTCAGAAGGCTGGCACTTGGCATCAGATGTGCGCATAAGACACGGATGTTGGGACAGTGCCCTCACCGGAGACAGTGTTAGCCGTCACAGATGTTTGTGTGCTGGTCGTGCCAGAGACCCGTGGCTTCTGAGACGCGGTGCACGTGCTGAGGCTACGATGACCGTGTTTGAAGGAGCTTGTTGCCGCTGGGGCCATTGAATTGGCCCCGTTTGGATTGAATTTCTGACAAACACTTATTGAATTTCCGACAAACACTCACTGTATTTTTGACAAACGTGCCAGTTTCAGCCACAACTGCATCTCGGGTTTGGGCCTCGCAATGATTGATGCCAGGATCGATCGGGTCATCTGCGTTGGGATTGATCCTCTTCTTGCCCCCCCCCCCCCCCCTTCCCATCCCGCTTGCCCCTCCACCCTCTACCCCCCAAATTCCTTTTTGCCCGTCTTGCACTAAGAAACTTCTCACCAGTTTTGTCATTCTTAACCACGTACTGCTACACAACTTATTCCAGTACCCGAAGTTGAGAATACCATAATTGTGTCGGGTGATTGTGGAATTATTTTCGCACGATTTTATTCCAGCCATTCGCATATATATATATATATATATATATATATATATAAGAGAGAGAGAGAGAGAGAGAGAGAGAGAGAGAGAGAGAGAGAGAGTAAAATAGTCCAAGCATGTCCTGGTTCTTGAAATTTTTAATCCAAATTTTCGCCCATGGGGGCTTTGTCCAAGCCTGCCCAGTCGGCTGGATTCCTACCACACGCCTCTCTCTCTCTCTCTCTTTTTCGCGCGCGCGCGCGAGAGAGAGAGAGACAGAGACAGACAGACAGAGAGTCGCGTCGGGTCACGAAATCGAAAGCGGGAGTGAGCACAATCTTGACCTCAAGTTATTCTTAATGAGCTAGGTCACGGCGGGTCAGTAGCTTTCAATCTCGTGACCCACCGTGACCTAGCTCGTTAAGAATGACTGAGGTCAGTACCGTGCCCAATCTCTCGCTCGATCTCGCGACCGCCATCACCTATCCCACTAAGAGTGGTCAATATTTACCAGAAGTAAGCTCCCTCGTGACTCCATGACTCCACGATAATTCTAGTTGCTTATATCTGGTTGTTTTATATGCATGCACTCTGTTCTATTTGTGTTTGCTTGCAACAGAGTTAATGTTTCCGTTGATATTACATGTTTTGTTTCTGCAAGGGTTGAATTCTTCATCGAAATAGATGCGAATCCTGGCAATAACTATAAATACGACGTTTCCAAGTGCATAGGACCGGTAATAGATGATTGAATTGGTGAAATTTATTGCATGTGCTGTAAATGTCAATAGGCAGGTTTTATTCTAAGCACTCGTCTGTGTTTGATTTAGCAGCATAACCTTTGGCGAGCTCTCTGAACAGTTAAGAACAAGGCTATATATACACACGCACGCTGAGTTTTATGTTGCCATTGACGTCATAGCCCAGTTCAGCAAACGTAATAGGTTAACAATCTGGACGTCAGCCTCTCTTGGTGACAGTAAGAGATACTCCAAGGCAAGGCGATACGATCTTAGTAATAGTACTCGACGCAATAGGCATAGACTGTGCACTGTTACACAGAGATCTAATTAGACGAATGTTTTGACAGGTCAGTCAAATTGTTATACGTCTTGCTTAGATGCGTCAGACGAGTCACTCAAAATGCAGTTAATCCGGATAGAGACGCTGATCCGTCAATAAAGTGCTATGAATCCAGATAAGGTTGGAACAGCTGGTTGATAATGACCCAGCGCTCTCTGATCTGCCTGTCCAGTGGAGGTGGCGCACATTAAAGAAACTAGCCTTCTGGTAACATATTTTGTCCAAGAAGACCGACCTGTCGCCAACAGACAAAAAGAAAAGAAACTTGGTGTTTTACGCCAGGATGATTAAATCAATGCGGACAACAGTCAGAACTAAGCATACACACACGCACGCACAACCTTTGTCAACCGCTTTCCTGCACACACACACACACACACACACACACACACACACACACACACACACACACCCACACTCTCTCTCTCTCTCTCTCTCTCTCTCTCTCTCTCTCTCTCGTGCGCGCGGTGTTCCTGTGTTTGCGGGCGATTGTGGGTGAACCCGCGAGATCAGGTTCAGGAGCGAATAACAACCTCCACATAGAACATCAACCAGTGGTGTTGATGGAACCAGTCTCCTCAAAACATGTTTTTGTTGTTTGTTTGTTTTGTTTTTCAAGAAGGCGGCTTTCACCCCAACAAGTTAAAAAAAAAAAAAAAAAAAAAAAATCCAATCTGGGTTTTTATATGTTTTTTCTTTCCGATTTGTTTATTTTCAGTATAGAACCCTACTTGCGTCAGTGACGGCAAGCGGGACCATGTGTCGCTGCTGGCTTACAGGCTACCCGCGGCCTCTTTAACCTTGTTCCTCGGACGACCAGACCATGCAGCGTTAGTTTTATAGCAAAGAGGCGATGCAAGACACTTGCCGTGTTCAACCAGTCCCGCTAACCGTTACTGGCGAAATTCAGATGAGAATTCAGGGGAGCAATTTAAAACAAAATCAGTGATTTAAAATAAAAAAATCATTCTCGTCTGCTTTTGGGACAACATAGCTTTTCGGGAAGACTAGTTCCTTTTAAAGTGTTTATTTATTCAGCGTGTCTCTTTTTTTCTTTTTCTTTTTCTATCGAAATTCGAGTGACAGTCTCTTTAAGTCTTCCCCCCTCCCCATCTTTTTTTTTCTTTCTTTTCTTCTTGTCTCTTTCTCTCTCCCACTCCCCCCCCACACCCCTACACACACACCCTTTTTTTTTCTTGATGTAAATATCAGAGATTCTGAGGTGTAAACTCGGATCAGCCGACTTTGTTTAGTAGAGGTCTTGACCTTTCTCTTGATTAGCCAAAACAGCGCTATTTATGTCTAATGTGTTTCGCCGCATATTTTTGTCTTTCGCTCAAACAGCCAAAGACGTGTCACCACAGTAAATGCCGTCAGGTGCCTTGTTGGGTTTATCTAGAGAGTCATTCCAGCAACTAGAACTCAAGCCGAAGTATGATAATGATAGGACTACCGCAGTAAAGTAAACATTGTGCTTAACGTCCACAGAAACCGCATTGCTTATTAGGGACGGGGAGAAGGGGGGGAAGGGGGTATGGAGGTGGGGGAAGAGGGAGATTATATACCTATCGCTACACTGTCACCACCAGAATGATTCCTGCATTAAGATGGGCAGCGATGAGAGCCGTTTTAATGTTTCAGTAGGAAGTGATGGACAAAGTCACAAGACAGTGTCCACAAACCACAACCATTTTGATGAGAAAGGAGAGCCGAAGCGGTATCGAACCGAGGTCCTTCCGCTTACCAGCCTAACGCCTTACCGCTAGGCCAAACCGGCTCACTAGGACTACCGCGTGATGGTGATGAAGTGTTGCTTAATGTCCTCAGATGTCAGCTGACATATTAGGGACAAGTTGTGACTAATGCCGAAGCACGGTTCAATAATTCTTTACGTCCACGGAAACCAGAAGGCTGGTTAAGACGGACAGCCCAGGACGTCCACCTCGACTCTCACACAGCTCCTGAACTATGGGGAGGACAACCGCAACAGGATCTGCATTTATATATTCCTGAGCGGTTAGAGACAGAGATAGATGAGGCTTTAATCCGCGTTCATTGTTAAGATTAGACAAGAAGATCGTTGAACTTGCGGCGTGGCCCCCAGCAGACGAAGCCGAAGAACTTGGAAAACGTGCATGTTGAACAGAATGCAGCGGGACACTGACGAGATCCCGAAGGCTGTTGGCGATTGTGTGACCCATTGCACGGTGCCAAGGCTGACGATCGTGGAGTTAGGACCTGACCAGCAGGACCCCCTGTCGAGCGCCGCCGCGTCACACATTCCGCTGACCACAGTCCGGCACCCGGCAAGCACAACCACCCCATCTGTATGCTCCAGATTTTCACAATAGGTGGCCATAAACAGGCCTCAAGACCTGGACAATCTGGCACGCAAAACCACCCCATCTGTATCTTCCAGCTTTTCATAATAGGTGGCCGTAAACCGGCTTTAAGGCATCGAAAACAGCACGCAGAACCACCCCCATCTATACCACCCAAATTTTGGCGATAGGTGGCCATACACAGGCCTTAAGACCCTGGAAGACCAGGCCGGATAGCTCGGCCAGGAGCAAACAATGCAAACAAGCGAATCTGTGAGGTGAGAGTTTGGGCCGGGTACAATTGCTGGCAAAGGAACGAGCGGTAATGCGGGTGGCAGGAAGAGGAGATAAGCGGCACCCATCATTGACTCCAGTGGGTCTCCCACGTGGCCGAAGCAAGCCCCGAGGGCCGAGGAGCGTTTAACCCCGTCACACAAAGCGAGGGGATTGGAACCTGATCTGACAGCGCCGTGTCGCGCAGAGCACACTGGATTACCGGCCTTGCCGCCGCAAAGCTGACCCTTCCGGTGCTGTGCGCTATCACCGGCGGTTACCGCGTCACAGATCGAGAGTTGCCGAGAGCTGCGCAGAATGGTGTCGCTGCCGTAGGTGCACGGTAGCAGCTGCTGACAGAAATTTGAAGCTGCAAACGTACAGCTTGCGGCGGCAGCTTAACTTTTTGCACAAGTCTGCAAGTACGGGAGACAGTTTCGCAGCGGCAAAATTAACTTTGCAGCAGCTGCCAACACGACTTGTGGCGTCAAGACATCAACCCTGCATATTTTTTTTGTTGCAGCAGCAAATATTTGTCGCTGCAGAATCGGGAGGCAGTTTTGTCGCTTTGTACGTAACTGATTGCGCCATCGCTGCATAAAACTCTTTCGTTCTTGCAGCTGCCGCAACGGTCAAGTTGTTGCTGCTGCCGCAAAGTGCACGTTTACATAGATCTGCGAACACAGACTTGCAGCGACAAATATTTGCTGCATCAGCTTTCCATTTGTGGCAGTCACCGTCAGTAATGGTGATGGTGCAGGGCACGAGCAGCGCAACCCACGAACACCGCTGTCATGGTCTGCCCAGAAACAATGTTCTGAGAAGATAGGAGGCCCACTGTTGCAAACACCACTGTTTTGAAAACAAAGCTGGAGCAAACACCACTGTTCTGAAACAAAGCAGCGACTTGAAAGTATAGCTTTGAACAGAAGCGATGACCACAAGTGCGATCGGCTGTGATATAAAGATACTTTCTCACCAAACAAGTGTTTTTTTAATTTGCGCGCATATTTCATTTAACTGACCTAATAAAACAAAACAAAAAACAAAAAAGTATAGTGTTCAAGAGTGCGTATGTATGCATGCTGGTTTGAATTAAATTATGATTAAATTTGAATTAAATGTATGTACTAAAATGCCCAGCCCAGTCTGATGTGGTGCGACTTTCTTGTAGACCGCTACGCCTTAATTATTATTATTGTTTTTTAATGAGGGGTTGAAGATCTTCGTGTCGGTAATACCACTGCCGTGACGAGTGGACACACGGTCGCTGGAATTGATTGCCTAATCCACCGTTGGAGGTACTTTTGATATCGCTCAGCCCATATAACTGCCGGGAAGATACAGAGATTGGAGAGCCGGTTAGAACTGATTGTGCCTGATAGCTATCTATGGATCGCCGTAGACCATAATGATGAATTGGGTTTTCAGCCAGGCTCCTCCTCCTCCGGTGAACAGGTGTGACACCAAAGAGGCTATAAGTTCATTGGGAATAATCTCTGATGGAGGCACGGATCGAAAGGCAATTACTTCCTGATGCAACGAAGGCATATCTCGTGCGTAAGACCGTTTTGCCAGCTGTGCCAGCACATGTGCAGGCTCCTACTGAAGTCTCCCGTTCGTTGACCGATCAGTCTCGTTTCACCCCATTTCACGAGCTGTCGCTTCTCCATTGACTGCCTTTGGTTTGAACATGATTTATTACCTAATCATAAGGAATCTAGAAAGTGAAATCTGTGCAATTAACAAGACGACTACGTGACTACACAAGGGAAGAAACGATGCATAATGAAGTCGTTTAGTTCTCTGTCAGCTGGTGGCTATAGATCAGGTTTTGTTCCTACAAGCGGGCACGGTTCGTGAACGTCAGAGTATAACGACAAGTCCCCAAAGAGCAGCTCCGGAACTGAGCGATCAGAGGCAGTCGATACAAAATGAATGAGAACTCCAAGAAGCCAGTGTAGCTTCTAGGCGATGCACTCGTGATAAATACAATATCATTTTTGTGAGAAACGCTAGCAGTAACCCCGGACGCATTTAACAGATCAATCGCCGCAAAATCTCGTTATATAAGATTAGTTAGTTAGTGGATGCTTTTGAGCCCATTCAACCATTAGCCCAGTCAAATCCAAATTTAATCATAATTTAATTCAAACCAGCATGCGTACATACGCACTCTTGAACACTATGCGTAAATAAGACGACCCCTAAGACGCAAACAGAAGCAAAAAAAGAACAAATCCATTTAGTCTTTAATAAGCAGATGCGGAGTCGTTTCTTTACTTGTAGTTTTTTTCTTTGCATACAGTGACAACAATTTTAGGACAATACTGGACCAGGACCATTTTGCTTTACGTCCACAGAAGCGAGGTTGTTTATTAGGGACGGGGACAGGGGGGGAAGAGGGCGAGAGAGTGAATTAAAGGCTCGACCGCGGATACCGCCCGAAAAAGACCGGAGAGACCGTGGACCGCCGCCAGAACAATGGAAGTGTTAAGGCGGTGTCCCCTCGCCATTGCGCAGCGACTAGTGCTGTTTCAATTACTGTTTCAACTGCCGTGCTGGGCAGAGTCACAAGGACAGTGTCCGTTGCACTGCTGTTGAGGAACAACCCGAAGCGAAAGAAATCCAACTTTCGCAGCCCAGCTCCACCTCTCTGCTCATGATCTCTTCTGGACTAACTTGAGGGTCCAGCTCCACCTCCCTCCTCTTGATCTCGCCTGGAACCTTGTAAGACAATACTGAACCTACAAGATATTTTATACAGAGGGGTTCATTGAGGGGGGGGGGGGGGGGGGGGGGGGCTGACAGGGGAGGCGTCTCCTCTCCAGACAGACACCCTTCTGATGCACAGCCTCTGTTGGGTCCGACAAAAGTCGGCGAGTATTCTCTGTGTCTGCTAGGATTGGGGGTTGGGGGGGGGGGGGGGGAAGAAGAGAAAAAAAGACCTCTCTCGGCCTGAAGACCAATCCGACCCGAGAGCACCACGTCTAAAGCAAAGCCCGCCTACGAACACTCAGCGTGGTCCGTCCTTGGACGTACGTGTTGCCAGCCGGGCCGCTCTGACGTCAATCCCTCGGGGAGCCCGTTACACCCGCCCCACACCCTGTGTGGAGAGGGCCAGTCGGCGCCCAATCCTCTCGCCTCTGTGATTGGTTTATGGAGCGGTCATCCGCGGGTCCGTTTGGCCCACACGCTGCGGCCTTCAGTTTCCTTCCCACGCCGTTTGCTTGCCACTTGAAAGAACAGAGGATTGGACGAAGCAAGAAATGCTGTATCCGGAACGTGTTGTCGATGACGCATAAAACAAAAACAAAAGAAGAACTAAAAACAACAAACAACCGAGCGTAATATACCTATCGCCAGAGGTATACGCTAGTAAATGTAGAGATCTACTGTCTCTGCCCTCTCATTGTGTCAGTGAAACCAAAAGCTGTCAGGCTGTGTTCGCTAAAGTCTGAAAATGCATCGCGATGTTCTTTGTTCGTGACAGGTCAGCCAGTCACAGTACAGGACAAAGGTTAAAGATGATGTCGGCGTGATGGCTTTTGACTGGAATTTTTTCTCTCTGTTGTTCTGAAGGATTAAACTAAAACCGAAATCTTCCCAGTGTTGCAATACAAGTTATTTTCTCCTCACAGTCAGTTGCTCATCATTTGTTCCTTTCCTTCCCCAGAAAATCAGACCAGGTTCATTGCCAGCATATAGTTAGACAAATAGACACAAGTTTTCGCTGACCCCCCACCCCCAATCCATCACACCTCAACCTCTCACACCGATTTCTAACTCTTGATCCATTTCCCACCGGAATAATTTCGTCCTTGTTCGTATTAAAAAGAAAAATCTTATTCTTATCCTTTTTAATCCCTACATCAGCGTGGACAAAATTTCCACTATTCTTTCTTTGTTCCATGCAAATGGGCATCTGTGTAACGTTCCCATTTGTACCGCGTGCAATCTTTCCTTTATGGAGACTGAAGAGGGGGTAGGTGGGTTATTTTTTCCATTTCCGGTTAAAAGGAGAAGAAACGAAGAGCAATAACAGCAACAGAGTGGATGAACAGAGAGCTCACTGGCTTCGTCTGCGATGGGCCAGCGGCACAAGCTAGAAAGTAGCGCGCTGTTCGCTAATTGACTCTCTAGCTGCCATCCATTTTCGCCATGCGCGCTCCGTTCGGCATCACTATCTAATGGGGCAGACGACCAGCGTGGTCCCAGCTGAGTGGACTAACTGAGTCAGTGGTGACACAGGGTCACCAGTGTCTGCTGCTGGGTCCAGCACCACTGGTTCGATGAGACTAACGTGTACAGCTTTGTGTTGGTGCTTTTGTTGTTGTTGTTGTTGTTGCTGTCTCTCTGTCTCTGTTTCACTCTCTCAAACTCTGTCTCTGCCTGCCTGCCTGCCTGCCTGTCTGTCTGCCTGCCTGCCTGTCTGTCTGTCTGTCTGTCTCTGTCTCTGTCTCTCTTCTCTCTGTCTCTTGTCCTTTCTTACTCTGTTGCTTACAAGCTAGTTGTTACAGGTCTTCTCCTCTATCTAACTGTCTTCAGTTCTCTCCTCCCCCCCCTCCCTTCACCTTTTCTCTCTCTCATCTTGCACCTGCACCAAACGTTCTCTCTCTCTCCTCTCTCTCTCTCTCTCTCTCTCTCTCTCTCTCTCTCTCTCTCTCTCTCTCTGTGATATAATCTGTTCGGTTGGCATCGCCAGTACGGTTAGTACTGGCTGACTGGGCGTAAAACATTAAGTTACTTACTGTTCGGTTGGCTGGACGTTAACATCGTCATATTACGACCCACACGCTTGACTGGCCGCTATAAAACCAGATTATCTATCTGGACGTGAAACACACACACACACACACACACACACACACACACACACACACACACACACACACACACACACACACACAAAACAACAACAACAACAACAACAACAACAACAAAACAACAACAACACAAGAACAAAACAAACAAAATAAAAACAATTGAACCAAAACGAAATTTCTCGCTCTGCTGCGGTTTCGCGGAAGCGGACCATAGAGCTCAGTGAAGCGGACAGAGAGGAGACGAGTAGGCAAATCAACGCGCGGGTAGTCAAGCTGAAAATGGTTGTCAAAACAGTTACAAACGCGGGTTATTTGGGGGGGGGGGGGGCAAAGAACGTTATGACGAGCGCAGCAAAATCTCGGAAGATGAATTGAAATTAACTGTAAAATATTGATGACGTTCGTTTTACGGAACAAGAAGGAGAAGAACGCCAAAGGCAAAGAAAAACGCGGGGAAAATTGGGCACACAGCACGTCGGTCTCTGGTCGGTCCTATAAAGCAAAGAAATAACGAGGAATGTAATAGGATGTGTGCCAACATTTCAGAATAAATCGCCCTGTCTCTGGGGCCTCCCGGTCTGGCTAGTAATTGACTCGCACATCAAAAGGACCTCTGTTTTTGACTTAATACACTCGTTCGCAGCCCTACTATTATACTGTCTTGTCTTTTTGGGTCAGTCCGGTGCATCCGTCTTCAAAGGGAGCGCATTTAAAGATGCCGTCACACATCCGCTTATTCTTTGCGTTTGCGGTCTTGTTCTGTGGAGGGTACAACGAGAGCAACAGTGATTTTTGTTGTTTTGTTGGTCTTGCTGATTGTTGTGCCGATCGAGAGACACGCAAACGAACCCTCGATCTTCATCCAGAGGGAGACTATCCCTAGCACTACACTGTCACTACCCAAAGGACTCCTGCATTAAGATGGGTTGCAATTAAAGCCATGTTACTGTTTCATTAATTTTGAAGGGCAAAGTCGCAAAGACAGTGTCCGTGGGAGGGGGGTGGGGGTGGAATCGAACCGAGGCCTATCTGTTTGCCAGCTAGGCCTTACCGCTGGGCCAAACCGGCTCACAGTAGTGTGGCTGGCTTCCCCAGGGACATGATTAACGTGGATAGCCACAGGGCATCCGTCTGCCTGTACATGGCTTGCCGGTTAGCCCGGGCGACACCCTTCCTCCAAACACTGCCATAATTGCTCTCGCCATAGGATTCCGAAGGTTTCGTTGGTGCGCAAAAGGCAGTAAGTTTGTAACAACGCAGACGACTCGAATGATCCCAGGCCATCAGAATCGAGACGGAACTCATTTTTCATTCGGGATGCGGTACGCGTCCGATGTTTACGTGTGGGTTTTGAACGATGCTGTTTTGCTTCCACAGTCGTAGTACTTTCCCCCGCAAATTTTACCGAGGGCGGTGACAACTTGAGACCTATAGGGGCGATATTGGTGAACAGATGCACTGAAATAAGGAGTGCTCCTTCAGTGGCGTAGCCATGCAACTACGGCAGAGTTTGGAGGAAAGTTGCCGGAAAGCGAGGCTTGGAATCATGGGTTCCACGAGTAGTTTGTTTTACTTGTCGTGGGTGGAAGGAGACTACTTTCGTCCTCGCGGCTAGACATCGCAGATACACAAATTAAAGGACCCCACCCCCTCACTGAGAATCCACTGGCTTCTCTCCTTTAAAGTCTGGGACAGGTTATAATATAGCCTTTATCATTATATGCTTCGTCTGCTTCCAGGGTTTCACCTTTTCTAGTTCCAACCTTCTCAGTTCGATGTCATTTTCCTCTGTGTCTAGATAAATACCAACAAACAAACAAACAAAAACAATCACTTTTTTGTTCCCTCGCGTGCTAAAGGTTGATTGATATAGGGTCAGTATTAAAACGGTATGAGCCGAACAGGATCGTTATTAATGTGCCTGCTTATTGCTGTGGTCTTCAGTACGTTCCGTAGAAACGATTTCCCCACCTGAATTTTACGGGAATGCACCTTGAGCGAGCCAACGTGAACGAGAAACTTTTTTTTTTTTTTTTTGGTCAGAATTTCTAGCGAGTCTTGTATATATGTATCTATCATAAACTCTATTGATCCCTCAGCACAAATTGCCATCCTGGCATTTCTTGAATTTCTTTCTCCGGCAGCGTAACTGTTTGGTGGCTAGTGGTGGTGGTGGTTGGGTGGGTGGGTGGGGGTTGAACACAGAGAGACAGGCGAAGACAAGCTGTAAGATGGGCTCCATGCCAACTTCACGCCACCACCTCACACTTGGCCAGATAAGACGACGCGTTCGCCACTACGATGACCCGAAAGTAAAAGGTGCGAAGACAGTCGTGACTGGTGCCAGACAAGCCTCGAAAGGCAAATTGAATTCTGCGTGTAAGTATAAGGTACGACTGCAGATCGCTGCTGCTGGCGGTTGTAAAAAAACATGAAACTAATGAAAATTGCTACGGATGGCGGAAAGAACTGACACTGTCACGCAACGTGAGTGGTGTGCGACAGCATCTCTCTCTCTCTCTCTCTCTCTCTCCCCCCCCACCCCCCATCCGCTCGTGTGTGTGTGTGTGTGTGCGTGCGTGCGTGCGTGCGTGCGTGCGTGTGTGTGTGTGTGTGTACGCACGCGCATGCATACTGCATACTTGCGTATCGTGTCCGTGTATGTGTGTTTGTACGTGTGTTCTTCTGTACAATGACCAGTTTCATCGTTTTGAATACTGTCTCATGTGGGGAATGCGCATTAAGAAGATAGAAAAAGGGGAGTGTGTGTGTGTGTAAAGGGGGAGGAGGGGGGAGGGGGGGCGGCTGTTAAGCGAGATTATATGGGCCTTTAAATAATCGGGACCGGAAGCCATTCGAGGGTGAGAGCTCTCTGTCTCTGTCTCACAGTGTGTGTGTGTGTGTGTGTGTGTGTGTGTGTGTGTGTGTGTGTGTGTGTGTGTGTGTGTGTGTGTGAGAGAGAGAGAGAGAGAGAGAGAGAGAGAGAGAGAGAGAGAGAGAGAGAGACGCCTTTCTTTTTATCTTTTTTCTGTTGTTGAAAAGAGTGGGGTAATGTGTATGTGAGTAAATGAAGCGCGAAGAAAATAAAGTGGAGCAATAGATTCTCGGGGCGAGAGCAGCTCGTCACGCGGCTGATGGATCGGTTTCACGGTGCTTGGTGTGTATACACCACACGCCGTTGACTCTCTACAGCGCGGCCCTCCTCGTCGTTGTGTCCCTATGATAATTTGTCTGCTCTTGACACCCTGGGACGGGGCGCGACGGTGGCCGCGTGCCACTGAGGAGGTCGCCCACTCCTTTGTGCGTGCTCGCTGACTGGAACCTGCAGAGGTCTTGGGACCCGAGGCAGGTTGGTGTTTTCTCAGTCAGCGGCAGCCGTGAGACCGTACCGATGCCAAGTTTTTCTGTCTGTCTCTCTGTCTGTCTCTTCAAAGGATGCACACACAAGTGGGGCTCGCGCCGAGGTCTGCTCATTTGCCTAGTTTTCGCGCTCCGTTGCTCCTTTCTCCTCCTCCTTGTAGCTGTCAGCGGACCCTGGCAGCAAACCAGGCGTGAAAATCATTGATTTGATTTGGGACTATGGACGAGATTAAAACGGGACTTTCTCTGCCTCCCCCCCCCCCCCCCCCCCACGTCTCACCCTCGCACCAATGGAGTATGAGTCTTCTTCTTTGTCGTCGTCGAAGGAACCCCGGGTAGCTCGGACATACACCGCTGTACTCTGTATACTCCACGTGTACAGCTGTAGTCTGTACAATGGACGTATGCCGATGTATTCTGCACAATGAGCGTTTGTCGCCGCACACTGTACGCTACCGTATATCACTGTATGCTGTGCACCGTACACTGGGCGTATGTCGCTGTAAACTGTACACGACGTATGTTGCTGTACATGCTGCTGTACTCTGTATACTGGACTGGACGTATGCCGTTGTACACTGTACACTGTACGTATGCCGTTGTACACTGGACGTATGCCGTTGTAAGCATAGTACGTTACTTCCCCCCAACCCCCCCCCCCCCCATCCCCTTTATTGTCAGTGCATTCTTGTAAGCACCTTGATCTCATCTAAGATGGGGAGTCAGAAATATCCATTATTATTATTACTGTTATATGTCGAACTAACTTGTTCTTTCCTTAAAGTGGAGTCCCAAACCCATTTTCGAATTCTTCCGTGCCCTCAGTTCGATGTACACGACTTTAAAAATGCCTTTGGTCGACTCCAAAGAGGGCGCCATGTTTTTGCACTGCGTGACGTCAGGGTGCCGTCCTGCATTGCATTTGGAAGGTTTCTGCGCGCATTTTGTCCTGTGAGTCGCTCGGAGTTATTCAAGTCTGACAGCAGCCTGACAGCAGCCTCGTGATATTTCCTCCCCCGCTAGTGCACCTCCCTCCGGAAACAATGAGTGAATCAGCGTTAGAACGAGTCAAACCAAGCAAACTCGTGACAGCCGGCTTCCATCAGTTGGGTTCATGACTTGGAGGACGGTGCGTCCCCCGCCCGTGAGCCGTCTGTCTGACACAACAACGAAGCGACCTGGTTCAGGCTTTTGACACAAGCACATTTTGTGATGGATTTTTGTAACAACTACACAA
The DNA here is from genome assembly GCA_018857735.1 of Alviniconcha marisindica. Classification (NCBI taxonomy): domain Eukaryota; kingdom Metazoa; phylum Mollusca; class Gastropoda; family Provannidae; genus Alviniconcha; species Alviniconcha marisindica. The sequence goes on along the minus strand of JABMCL010001124.1, from coordinate 351,478 downwards.
CGAAGCGACTTGGCTCAGGCTTTTGATACTAGAACATTTGTGAGGGATTTTTGTTACAGCTACCCGGTACGGGCATTTGTCTAACTACCACATTTGTAGGGATTTTTGTTACAGCTACCCGGCACAGCATATTTGTGAGGATTTTTTGTTACAGGTACCCGGCACAGGCATTTGACTAACTACCACATTTGTAGGGATTTTTGTTACAGCTACCCGGCACAGCACATTTGTGAGGGATTCTTGTTACAGTTACCCGGCACAGACTTTTGACACTAGCACATTTGTGAGGCACCGGATATTGGTCGTCCTGAGGTGACCACGTGCCTTTGACCGGACGTTAGAATCCAAAAACCAACTCGCCTGATGTTGGCAGATTTGTGTTTGTTCGTGATAAGAAGATTGTGTAATGACTAATATGATCAAAATGTGTTAAATCAATCATTTAACCAATGGCAAGGTGCGCGTAAAAACGCAATGCTGGGTCGCTTCAAAAGTTGAAGAGTCATTCCGCAACTGGGCGTTAAAATATGAAAACCAGTCGGTCAAGCAATTCTTTGTGATAGCATCGATTTAGCGGTGTTGGTTTCTACACCTATTATTTGACCGGTAATTATTATTGTTGTTGTTGGAAGTTAGTCTGACGACTTTTTCTGGGCAATGAGGATTACGTACCACGAATTGGCGAAACGAGCGTAGGCGAAACGTAGGCGTAGGCATGATGCCACAAGCTCATCACAGTCGTTGATTTTCTAAGCTAACCTTCGTTTTCCGTTGTGCATTTCAATATCCAGCCACTTGTACTTACTTCGGGTAGGGCATGATTTCGCTTTCTCCCTCGTCTTTTCTCCTGTTAACTGCTGTATCCTTCCCACGTCACCTGATTTTCTAAACTAACCTTCGCTTTCCTTTGTGCATTTCAATATCCAGCCATTTGTACTTACTTTAGGTAGTGCATAATTTCGCTTTCTCCCTCGTCTTGTCTCTCCCCCCCCCCCCGTTAACTGTTGTATCCTCCCACGTCGCTTTCCACGCACATAGCTATCTCACTTTTCATCGATTCTGTATAGTTTCAACAAGACATGTGTTAGCATGTTTCACCGCATTATGTATTTTGTCACTTCGATCGTCTTTTACAGGTTCACTTGTTTATGCTCCGAGAACTACTCTGTTGTTGTCTGTTGATGTACTTTCATGAATAAAATTAGGTTTAAACCAAAGTCGGACTTACTGGCCGGAGTGCAGGGCGAAGATTCGTGCTGAGTTTTGTGACCTTCACTGAGTGTTTTTAAACGACAGTCGTTTTTCACGATAGAGGTTTGGGCCGCCCGCCCTCTACTTTGTTATCCCGTCATTTATAGGGCCCCCCTTTCCTCCCCCCCCCCTTCTTCCTTTCACCCCCCCCCCCGCAATCAAAACAAAAAGAGAGGAGAGACGAACGAAAAACTCGAACGAAAAGACGAAGAGAGAGGGAGGAGAGA
>JABMCL010001124.1:325000-345000 GCA_018857735.1 Alviniconcha marisindica | reverse complement strand
CGCACACACATACATAGCAACAATCTCTCAGAAAGATTAACGCACACACACACACACACACACACACACACACACACACACACACACACACACACACACACACGCGCACGCACGCACGCACGCACGCACGCACGCACGCACGCACGCACGCACACGCACACACCAAAAACAAAAGAAACAGACAATACAGACCTGTGGGGGCGTTCTTGACGTCCTTCAGAGTGGAACAATAATACTCCGAGTGGGGTATGTGTGGTGTCTCTTACGGTTATCTTCAAGGGTAGTTGAGTGTCCTGATGTCTCTTGCGGTATCGGCAAAGGCAGGCCAAGTGCGATAACCTTTGTCATGCAGTCTCAGCGCGCTGTTTGACACAGTGGCACGGCGAAGGGTATGGGCAAACTGAGTACAGCAGCTAAGGCATACACACACCTGATAATTATGCAGACGCTGCTGGGAGTGTGGGTGGCCAAAAGGGTTGTTGCGACGAAGTGTGGGTCAGGTTGTTGGTCTCTGGGGCCAAGTGAAATGGCACACCCCAAGCAGCGGCTAAGCGACTGCCTCTCCGGCCAGAGATACTACCAGGAGGTGGGGGAAGAGGGAGACTATACCCAACACTACACTGTCACCACAAGAATGACTTCTGCATTAAGGTGGACAGCAATGAGAGCCTTTTTATTGTTTCATTAATTGCGAGGGACAAAGTCACAAAGTGTCCATGAACCACAACTTTTGTAGAGAGAGGAGAGCCGAAGCGGAATCGAACCGAGGTCCTGCTTACCAGCCTAACGCCTCACCGCTAGGCCAAACCGGCTCACATCCATGAAAACGTTAAATTTCGTTTGTTTCGTTCCCTGCTTTATGGGCTTATAACCCAACACGTAATAAACCATTTAATCTAATCTCTCTGTCGTGGAGCGAAATATAGTTGTCTTTAAATGGCTTATCACCTCTAGAAAAAAAATAAAAAAATCAGGAGTTGCGTCATTGCCTGAAAATGACTGTGTGTGTGTGTGTGTGTGTGTGGTGTGTGTGTGTGTGTGTGTGTGTGTGTGGAGGGGGTGGATGTCAGTGTGACCTGAAGAAGGGAGCGTTGCTCCTGCACATTTGTTCTGGACACAGACTTCGGAATGTTTTTGAGAAGCAAAGGGTTCTTGGATCTACAGCTGCAAGACTGTATTTGCTGTAAGAGCCTGCCTTTGCTGCTGTGACAGCCTCTATTTGCTGTAAAATACTGTATTTGCTGTAAGAGCTTGCATTTGCTGTAATAGCCTGTATTTGCTGTAAAAGACTGTATTTGCTGTAAGAGCCTGCCTTTGCTACTGTAACAGCCTCTATTTGCTGTAAAAGACTGTATTTGCTGTAATAACCTGTATTCGCTGTAAAAGACTGCATTTGCTGTAAGAGCCTGCATTTGCTGTAATAGCCTGTATTCGCTGTAAAAGACTGTATTTGCTGTAAGAGCCTGCATTTGCTGCTGTAATAGCCAGTATTCGCAATAAAAGACTGTATTTGCTGTAAGAGCCTGCCTTTGCTGCTGTAATAGCCATTATTTGCTGTAAAAGACTGTATTTGTTGTCAGAGCCTGCCTTTGCTGCCAGTATTCGCTGCCAGTATTTGCTGTAAAAGACTATTTGCTGTAAGAGCCTGCCTTTGCTGCTGTAATAGCCAGTATTCGCTGTAAAAGACTGTATTTGCTGTAAGAGCCTGCCTTTGCTGCTGTAGTAGCCTGTATTCGCAGTAAAAGACTGTATTTGTTGTAAGAGCCTGCATTTGCTGCTGTAATAGCCAGTATTCGCAGTAAAAGACTGTATTTGCTGTAAGAGCCTGCCTTTGCTGCTGTAGTAGCCTGTATTCGCAGTAAAAGACTGTATTTGTTGTAAGAGCCTGCATTTGCTGCTGTAATAGCCAGTATTCGCAGTAAAAGACTGTATTTGCTGTAAGAGCCTGCCTTTGCTGCTGTAATAGCCAGTATTCGCTGTAAAAGACTGTATTTGCTGTAATAACCTGTATTCGCTGTAAAAGACTGCATTTGCTGTAAGAGCCTGCATTTGCTACTGTAATAGCCTGTATTCGCTGTAAAAGACTGTATTTGCTGTAAGAGCCTGCCTTTGCTGCTGTAATAGCCTGTATTCGCTGGAATGTATTTGCTGTAATAGCCTGTATTCGCTGTAAAAGACTGCATTTGCTGTAAGAGCCTGCATTTGCTGTAATAGCCTGTATTCGCTGTAAAAGACTGTATTTGCTGTAAGAGCCTGCCTTTGCTGCTGTAATAGCCTGTATTCGCAGTAAAAGACTGTATTTGCTGTAAGAGCCTGCCTTTGCTGCTGTAATAGCCTGTATTCGCTGTAAAATACTGTATTTGCTGTAATAGCCTGTATTCGGATGTAAAAGACTGCATTTGCTGTAAGAGCCTGCATTTGCTGTAATAGCCTGTATTCGCTGTAAAAGACTGTATTTGCTGTAAGAGCCTGCCATTGCTGCTGTAATAGCCTGTATTCGCTGTAGAAGACTATTTGCTGTAAGAGCCTTGGTGGAACAGTTGGTCAATAATGGAGGAAGATTGCTTCCCACAGCAGTCGATGGGTGCCGATTCTGCAGCAGCAGTGGGTGATTGGACCCCCCCCCCCCAACCTCCCACGAGAGTTGTGTCGCCTCCGCTGCGACAAGAACTGCACACCTCGTATTGTTTTCTGAGGACAGTTCTAAAAAAGCGGATCATTTCCTCTAAACTTAAAACTCGCATTGTTAAACTCCGTGAGATGGAGCTCGGCAGCTGTGGCCATCGGGTTTTGGGTCAATCAGGATTTTCTTGTTGTTGCTGCGTGCGTGCGCGCTTGTGTACGCGCGCGCGACACATATGCTAACGCACACACTCTCTCCCTCTTTCCCTGCGTGCGTGCGTGCGTGCGTGCGTGCGTGTGTGTGTGTGTGTGCGTGCGTGCGCGCGCGTGTGTGTGGCTCACTGTTTTTGTCTCTCTGGCACTGTCAGAGCCTGTCGGTCTCCCTGTCTCTGTCTCTCTGCCCCACCACCCCACCCCTCTCTCTCTCTCTCTCTCTCTCTCTCTCTCTCTCTCTCTCTCTCTCTCTCTCTCTCTCTCTCTCTCATGCCAGTCCTTCTTCCTCGCCAGTCCTTGTAAATCTTTGGAAATTAAGTGTTTGAAATCTGTCTTTCCCGACCTGTTTGCTTGTATGTTAATGTAACAGCCTTGCTCTGCCCCCTCTTTTCCTCTTTATCTGCTGTGTATTGCTTTCATTCAGGCAAATATTTGCGAATGCTTGCGCCCATTTTCTATGTCGAGCACTTATTTGAAATGATAAACTTGCGCGTTATATTGGAAGTAAGGCATCGACTCGGCCTTCCTGCTGGATTGGTGCCATTTGCACGTTTACCTTCCGGATTCCATTTGCACGTTTACTTTCCGGATTCCATTTGCATGAATGCTGGAATCAGTTTTGCTCCCTAAGAGCCTTTTGTTTATTGCCCGCTTTTGTATTGCAAACATAGGTTGCTGTGGCATGCCACAAACCTTGAAGAACTTCTCCAACGATTTGAAGGAGAACTAAACACGTTACTCACGCGTGTGTAAACGTTTCACTCAGCCCAGACCATTTAAAGACGGCGAGTTTGTCTTGGTAAACCTACTACTCGGGGCAGGGGAAATTATTAATGTATTGGAAAACACGCGCGAAGGAACACTTGAAGATTTACGGTTCAGTAAGATCATTTGGCATGGGTCTTTCTATGTGATTGACATTCTGGTTAGGGGGGGGGGGGGAACGAACGAATAAATGGTTTATTGAACATCAGCCTGCTATGTAAAACTGGGAGGAAGGGAATGAAGGCAGTGCAGGTACATAAAATCAATTTATCCATACAATTATGTGGAGAGAGAGAGATTTACTCATACGTGGACCAGTTGATTTGTTTAAGTGCTTGTGATATTATCGACTAACAAGTTACATGACCATCTGCGTTGACTTTCTCCGTGCTGTAGGCTAGTAAACTGACCGAGCCGCAATCATCATCTTCCAGGTCATATTCTGTCTTTGTTTGTGAGTTGTTACTCTCACTTGAGTCAGAATCAAGTTAAGAGCCTACGATCATGACGTAATTCAGCTGTGTACCCGCCGGGCCAGGCCCCGAAGACTGAAAGGGGTCTGGCCAATCCAATGCAGGGCGTGCCGTCACCTCGTCTGGTTCTCGGCGGGCTTGATTGGTCGTTACTTCAGTCACAACTAACTTTATTAGCCCCGCACACGACCGGCGATGGAGGCAAACATGCGCGGCTCTGCTGGGGCGTAGCAGAGCGATTAGAAGTGCTGATTTAAAATGAAAGAGCGGCCAAGAAGTGCGCCAGCCGTCTATGCTCACAGGTTACACAACTAAACCTGTAACACGCTTTCTTGAGGAGAGCGGGGCTGAGTGGATGAACATGTTTTGGTGAGGTGGAGCACTCTCCCCCGTCTCGGTAACTGAGCCGCGTGTTTACGTTCGGTACCAGATTCTGGCTGGCACCGAACTCTCGGGCGGACTAAACATCTTGCCATTAGCCGTGATCGGCGGGCTGGTTCTCGTTCCCGTGCGTGCCGGCCTTTCTTCTTGCTCACCATGACCTCAGAGACAGTAAACAGTCTTTGAGGACCTTCTCTGGTTCTTTTGAGAACCAAGACTGAGCCCGTGAAAGGTTTACGGCCATGGCACGGTAACCCACTTGATGACTGGCTTGTTGCACTGCGGGTCTTGTCCTTGACCGTTCTCCAGCTCGTTTTGGGTCATTATGCCGGCCTCCTGCTCAGTTACCCCCCTTTCCACTTGAGGTGCGATACCGCGGACATAGAAATTGGGGTTTTCCCACGCTGCGGAGAACGCAGCTTTAGTAAGTAAGTAAACATGGTGCTTAACGTCCACAGAAACCATAAGGCTTATTAGGGACGGGGAGAAGGGGGTATGGAGGTGGGGAAAGAGGGAGATTATATACCTATCGCTACACTGTCACCACCAGAATGATTCCTGCATTATGATGGGCAGCGATGAGAGCCATTTGACTGTTTCAGTAGGAAGTGATGGACAAAGTCACAACTGATTAAGACAGTGTCCACAAACCACAACTTTCGGTATCGCACCGAGGTCCTTCCGTTTACCAGCCTAACGCCTTACCGCTTGGCCAAACCGGCTCACCAAACGCAGCTTTATTCAAGGCTCTGTTTTTAAAGCCAAGGGTGTAGCAGAGGAAATAGGTTTGCATTCTTCTACCAGGAATTCCACCTTTTTCTGTGTAAGTATGGATTTCCCCGGTTCTTTCTGCTTCATTTTTTCCAAGTCCTCACCAAAACATTAATCGTCGTTAACGTGGAAAGTGAATGCGACTGTTTAGTTGTGCTTTGCTGACTTGGCTTTCGCCCTGACGTGACCTTCGCGGTTGATTGGACGTTAAGTATCAAGTATCTGGTTTGTCCGACTTCAGTGGCTCGCAGTGCATACTTGGCTTTGCCGCCGACTCTTCAATAATCTTTCAAGCAAGTCGATGCGGCCTTAGGGGGAAAGTGGGTCAGCTGGTGCTCAAAGCACCCGCGGCCTTGATCACAGGTTTTGTACTCTTGAGTGGAATACGCAGGGATGGATTTGGAACGAATGGTATATATATATATATATATATATATATATATTAATATCTCACCCTGGCAGTCCACTGTTTCTCCACTGTTTCTCTCTCTGCCTCTCTGTCCATGTCTCTCTGTGTCTGTCTGCCCCCCCCCCTCTCTCTGTGCGTGTGTGTGTATGTGTGTGTGTGTGGAGAGAGAGAGTGATGTGTGCCAGGAACAGTGAATCTCATTTGTATTTTCACTTGTGATTAACTCAGTCTTCGTGGGGGAGGTCGGTGATGTGGTCTCATTGTTACTTAACTGTGAACGAGTTCTGATGGAGTTACACCGGCTTAAACTGAAAAAGCAGGACAGCGCTGACTTTTACATGACTTTTACTTTTACATTGTCGGTTGTTGTTTTTCTGTTTGAACTTGTGGTTCATTTTGTTGTTGTTTGTTTGTTTTTTGACAGTGAGCTTCGCCCTAAAATAACTTTACTGTGGAACGGGCGTAAAGGATATACTGAGCAACTAACTGACTCGGTGTTACAAAGAGAGACTCAATGAAAAATGTACCGGAAGTGCCCGTACGTGGCTTCCGATGTGAAATACTAAGCAGCTAACTGACCTGTTGTTGTGAACAGGGACTGAAAAAATTAAAGGAAGTACAGGTACGCAACTTCCGGGATTGCACGCTTTCCAGAGGCGGCACGGGCTCTCCTGTGTTGACCTTGTTTTTGCAGTGCCTGTCGTTTTAGTCGTTGTGATGTATTATATATAAGTAGCCCGCCTTCAGACTGAGGCTGTTAATGAGGCGGTTTTGCTGTGATCCGCTTTTGAAGTGGATTATAGTCGCCGAAACTGATCCCGGTTGAACGAATACATGTCTTCCCTCGCGTTTGTAGCAGGAAGCCGTTACGCGATTTCTAGGTCAAGCAGCTACTGACACGACCTAGTTATTGCGTGCTCGCGCGCGTTGTGAGAGAGAGAAAGTCTACAATGGCCCCTGTGTGTAGAATGGGGTCAGGCCAAAAACCAATGATATAACAGTGAAGGTGTGTGTGTGTGTGTGTGTGTGTGTGTGTGTGTGTGTGTGTGTGTGTGTGTGTGTGTGTGTGTGTGTGCTATGCCCTTGTATATATGGAATGAGATACGCGTGATGCTGATAGAGTGATGAGGGGTTTTGTGAGGCAGTCTTCTTTGTCCACTGAAGGGGGGGGGGGGGGGGGAGCTGGAATTTTCTGTGTGTGGTGCTTTGGTGTGTGTGTGCGTGTGCGCGCGTGTGTGTGTGTGGCTTGTTTTGTTTGTCCGTACACTGACTCGAGCAACGTGTTTGGGGGTTGGGGTTGATAGAGAGTGTGTGTGCAGAGAGAGGGGGAGAGATCTTCAGATTTCAAGTTTTCACTCAGCCAGCGGTCAGCTGTCCGATCTGTCACAGAGGTCAAGATGGCTCGATTTGGTGTCAAGAGATCTTAAATAGGGTCGTCCCCTTCACTGACCTGGTGATACAGTGTGGCCGAGCGCACAAATGCAGCGCTGACGAAGTTTACTCACTTTCAGGTTGCTTTGGACACGTTCGTGTCACCTGCATCATGATAAGAGCGTTTTTATGTTTTGTTTTTGTTTTTGCTCTCTCTCTCTCTCTCTCTCTCTCTCTCTCTCTCTCTCTCTCTCTCTCTCTCTCTCTCTCTCTCCGCTCTCTCTCACGCACATATACACACACAACCTCACAAAGCATCACTGGCGCTTTGAAACCGGTATTATGGAATATTAGTAACAGGTTATTTAATAACGGAGACGTAGCACAGCCAAAGTCCTTGCCAAAGTCTTACTCGAAGAACAGGTCACACCGGGTGAATTCTTGTCAATAGCCTGCACCCGGAAAGGGACACTATTTATCTCTCAGTTATTTTTAGTTTGTAACACAGATTCACCTAGACACTACGATGTGAGAGGCAGTTGTATTCAAGCTCTGTGAATGCGTCGTCGTCGATAAGTAAAGATGGATATGTAAAGGACTTAGTCGAATCTAACTGGAAAATGAAATACACACACACACACACACACACACACACACACACACACACACACACACACACACACACACACACACATTTATTTATTAGTTAGTAATTGGATTTTGCACACACACACACACACACACACACACACACACACACACACACACACACACACACACACACACACACACAGGTTTAGTTAGTTAGTAATTGGATTTCAACGTGCTGTCAACCGCGCAGGGTCACCTCAGGACAATCAAACTCTGTCACATACACACACAACGTAGGCTATTGAACAGCAGATAGTAATGCCAAACGTGTTGGGGGGAGGGGGGGGGGGGGAGAAGGATAAGCTATTTTGGGAGTTGATTTTATTCTTTTGCCACCACATATGATTTTGATTTTGACAGAACAGGCACTCGTGCAGTCTACTTCAGCAGTGTCACCTCCAGCGTTGCGGTGACTCGTCAACACGTACAAAGTAGTTCAGCGGGCCTGCGTATTCCATTCCTCAGAACCTTATTGGCTGGTTCTCCTGGCAGCAGATGAGGCTTAAAGAAACCTTCAGTCATTAATCACAATCACCACCCACACGAGAGAGCGGTGTTGCCATTCGTCAGATTTTCATTGATTATTAGGCCTTTTTTTCCCCCTTCTTCTTTTTTCTCTCCCGGGTACGGTCAGTGACCTCGGTCGATTTAGCTCTTGGGCGGCCCCTTTCACTCACAGTCCGTAGACTAGTCGACTGTTGCCGTTCTTTCCCTTGCCCCACGTTTCTCTTTGTTAGCTTTTTTGACGGTCCATCGACTCTGCAGCAAACCCGATTAGCGCAGCCTGTCAAAGCTGATTTTGTGATTGGCCTTGGCCTCGACTATCGATGGGGTCCAGATCGTTGTGCGACGTGGTGTTTAGTTCCATAAACACCTTGCCTCTGTGAGCTTACTTGTCGGCTCGATGGCTTCTTTCCAGTCTCTGCTGTCGACGTCGCCGTTCCCCTGCGAGCACACGGGGCGAGCGGAGGCCCGGCGTGGTGTTGCTCCTCACAACTTCCATGTGTGTGAGTGATGTCCCCGTGGGGTTTCCGTGGAGTTGCCATGTCTATGGGTGTTGTCCCTGTGGGGTTTTGAACCAAGAGACCGCCAGCTGCGCTCCCATGTCTTTAGGTTTTGTCCTCTAGTTTGAACCAAGCAGACCGCCAACTGAGCTTCCATGTCTATGGGTGTTGTCCCTGAGGGGTTTTGAACCAAGAGACCGCCAGCTGCGCTCCCATGTCTTTAGGTGTTGTCCTCTAGTTTGAACCAAGCAGACCGCCAGCTGAGCTTCCATGTCTATGGATGTTGTCCCTGTGGGGTGTGAACCAAGGAGACCGTCAGCTGAGTTGAAAGGGACGGAAAGGGGGCGTGAAATGGGTGTGTAAATTGGACTCTGAGTTCGGAGCTTGTCACTGCTAGTGTGGTGAACTAGTGTCCGTTCTCGAACACTGAGGTTGTTTTGCAGTGACTTTATTGCCGAGTGGCCACAAACGCAGCACAAGAAGGACATTTTGAAGCTTGGGGAAAAAGAAAAGGGGGGAAGAAAAAAAAGAAGAAGAAGAAGAAGAAAAGACACACACATATCCAACCACACACCTCCGTACAAATAAGTTAAACAATGTAAAATGTATATAAACTAGCCTTCTCAGCTGAAACACGTTTTGTGCAACTAGTAGGAGAGATCGAAATAAACTCTCGAGTTTAATGGTTGTTGAGCTCTTCTCTCTCTCTCTCTCTCTCTCTCTCTCTCTCTCTCTCTCTCTCTCTCTCTCTCTCTCTCTCTCTCTCACACACACACACACACACACACACACACACCATGCTTTGATTTTTTTTTAACGTGATGGACCAAGCATGCTTTGTTCTTTTTGTACGTGATTGACCAAGCATCCTTTGTTCTTTTTGTACATGATGGACCAAGCATGCTTTGTTCTTTTTGTACGTGGTGGACCAAGCATGCTTTGTTATTTTTGCACGTGATGGAGCAAGCAGGCTTTGTTCTTTTTGCACGTGATGGAGCAAGCATGCTTTGTTCTTTTTGTACGTGATGGACTAAGCATGCTTTGTTCTTTTTGCACGTGAAGGGTTGGGGAGGAGGAGAGTTCCTTTAACGGCGGCGATTTTTTAACATTTTCTTTTAAAAGTAACTGAACTGTTTCATTTTCTCTCTGATGTAAAAGAGAGAGAGGGGGGGGGGGGGGTGAGCAAAAACGACAGGGCTGGAGTCCATTGGAATTTTCCACCACCCCAGCCATCCACACAGAGAAGGAGGCTCTTTTTGTCTTCACCGTTCTCGGTTCTCCTCTGTGTTTGACGACTCGGCTATCTCAGATGTCAGTCTTTGATAAACCAGCCGCTTCTAGTGTCCAACGATTTGACAGCTGTTTCTTCTGTTGTCTCTGCCCCCGTCTTTTCTGTCTCTGTGTGTCTCTCCACCCCCTTTATCTATCTATCTATATATATATATAATTGATGAAACAGACGGAAAGGTCGACGATATCACCATCTCCTAGCCTTGCCTTTTTTGATATTTTTTTGATAACAAGGGCAATGTCTCTTCGAAAACTGGTGGCTGCAAAAATGAATTTGACCGTGCTGAGATTGCAGTACCACTCCAAAAGGATCAGATTTGGCTTAATGTGCTGATTTAAAAAAAAAAAGTTTCATAATTATGTATTCGTACATTAACAACAGAACATTTGGGTGGTGCAACAAGCAAAAATTGCTTATATTAGTACGGCCCTAATATGACAGAGTCACCAACATCGATTTTATGGACAACAAGGCGAACATAAAATGATATTGTAAGAAAGATGATATTGATGTTTTAGTGCGCGTGTGTGGGTGTGTATGTGCGCGCGCGCGTGCGTGTATGTGAGAGTGAATCACACACACACACACACACACAACACACACACACACACACACACACACACACACACACACACACGTGCAAACTTTTTTTCTTTTTTTTTAAATATTGTGTATTCAGTTTTTATGCATATAAACATATAATATACACAAACCAAGAATACACACAAATACAAAGTTAATATGAACATTCTGAACCAGTTAACTAGCCTATATAGCAAGAATGGAAAAGAAAAAGACCAGAACCACAACGACAGACAAGCAGAAGACGGAAAAACAAACAAACAAAAACCAGCGCGTGCCACTGCGCAGTGTGCAATCTTTTGCTATTTCTCATTTTGTTTCTTTGGTGACAGCTTCACAACAAAAAACAAACACACACACACACACACACACACACACACACACACACACACACACACACACACACACACACACACACAAAAGCCAGGCTCAATGAACAGTAGCCGACCGTCTACGCATTCTGACATCGCGGTCATACGAAAAGCTTAAGCAGTCTTTGGTCTTGAGGAGAAGGGATTAAGAGTTTGGTCTTACCAAGAAGAAGGGATGAAGAGAAGAAGAAAAGCTGCTGACACAGACGAAAGCCACAAAAAATCCGTCATTATCTTCAAAGGCATGCTCCCAACCCCAACTATCTTTTTTTCTGATAGAGCCTGTCTCACCTTCCGTGTGTGTTTGCTCTGTTTCCACCTCTGCGGCTTGAACTGTATGGGAAAATCGCTGGGCGATTAACAACACCGATGTTCCGAGTGACCGAAATAACGCTGCTCTGTTTAGCACGTGCGTCACGCCTGTGGAGGCAGGAATTGGGGGACCTGCTGCTGAGTTATCAGAACGATTCTATATTTTTTCCTGCCGTAGAACAGACTGAGTGTGAGTGTTGTGTGGACAGGTGGAGGATGGACGAAGCAGGAGCGAAGCCGAAAATCTGCTAGCACGAGTCTTGACGCAAACTTGGAGAACAGCCGGCTGAATCTAGGCTATTAATATTTGACGACGACGATTGTCAGCGGGGCCAGGCTGTGTCGATAGAGAGAAGGTTGCATTGGAAGGTTGTGCGAAACGTATTGCTGTGCTCAGCTCAGCTCAGTCGTTCATCCGTGGAATTCAGTTGGGGAAGTTTTCAGACGGCTAGGATGCAGACTGACGTAGTCGGGGAGATCGATGTAATCCTTGGGCGGGGAAACGGCTTTACTTTCCCATAATCTTCCCCCAGCCGGCCTTACGGTGAAGATGGTGTGAAAGGGATCTCTTACCATCCAACTCAGCTGTTCTGCTGAGTCACAGACGGCAATTGTCACTAGTGTTACCCTCTGAAAAGGCACCTCTAGGGCTTCACAGTGACTGAATGAATTATTTCAGGATGTATGTGTGAGTGTGTGTGTGTGTGTGTGTGTGTGTGTGTGTGTGTGTGTGTGTGTGTGTGTGTGTATGTAGGAGTGGGACAGTGTGTGTGTAGGAGTGGTACAGTGTGTATGTGTGTGATATACATACTTGGGGGAGTGCGTGTTTGCAGGACGGTGAGTGACTGTGTATGGCGGAGACAGATCGGGGGTGGGGGGAAGGGTATGCCTGAAGTGTGTGTGTGTGTGTGTGTGTGTGTGTGTGTGTGTGTGTGTGTGTGTGAGAGAGACAGACAGAGAGAGAGTGCGCACGCGCGCGCATGTCTAAATGATTCTTCCTCCAGCTCGCCACCCGTACAGTTTGAATGGAATGAAATCCTACGCCGATCAAGTCGGTCTCTGCGGAGCTGTAGACAAAACGGGGAAAACACTCAAGAGGACACTTTAGCAGCTTGATCGCCAAAGAGAAATGTTTGGAGCCTGGGGAATTCAGGACACGCGGCTGTGCAGAGAGCGGAATACTCGTTCCTCACTTTGACACACTTCGTTCCTTTCCACCGCTGCAGGGATAGGAAGAAGAAGAAAAAGGAGAAAAACTCTAAAAACGTTTATCTTGCCCAGATACGCTGGAACGTAAGCCGCGGGTGGGGGGTGGGGGGCAGATTACAAAAGGAAATCTCGATGCGAACTGCGGCTTCTAATTTGAGCACTGGTCTTGTTGGCATGCTTGGGCACGGGCAGAATCCACACGCTGGCGTTATTATTCGTATCGTTTGTGTACTTTCCCTAACGAAGAGGGAGAAGGGTGTGCCTTGGGAGGGAATATATATTGGAATCAATTGGTGCCTCCGTATGCGCGCCCGTTCGCCTGCCACAACTGTCCGGCGGAACACTGACACTAACACTAAACTCTCCTCACCCCCTCTCTCTCTCTCGCCGCGCCCTCCTACCCCCCCCACAGCTACCCCCCACCTTCCCACCCCACCCCACCGCCCACCACCCGCCCAGTTTCTTCTTGGGCGTGTTGTCTCGTTCAAGAAAGTCGTGGGATCTTCGTGATGTTCGCCGTTTAGTGATGGCTAAAAAAACACCACGTAAAACTGCGATTCCGTTACGTCTGTCCAGTGAGATTTACGAGTAGAGGGGAAGTTTTGTGTGACTTTTGTGTGCTAAGTGGTTCGGAAGGCTTTTTGTCCAGATCGGATTATCACGATGCGTTTATTGGGTGGTCGGTCGTAAAGAACTCGCGACCGGGGTCTCGGAATCAACACTGGAAAGTCTACGAGTCACACGGGTCGAGTTTTCTTTTGTAGATGTGTTTTTATTTCGGCTGCCATTTTGTCACTCGCGCCTAACTCACCGTCTTTCTCAACCTCACCTCAGTCAGTCAGTGGTGGTGGAGGTGGTGGTGACCCTCCACCTTTTTTTAAAGAAAAATCCAGTTTCGTCTCAGCCACTGGTAGTGGCGCTCTGTCTCTGTCTCTGTCTGTCTGTCTGTCTGTCTGTCAGTCTGTCTGTGTCTGTGTCTGTGTCTCTCTCTCTCTCTCTCTCTCTCTCTCTCTCTCTCTCTCTCTCTCTCTCTCTCTCTCTCTCTCTCTCCACCATTCCCAGCCTCAACTTAGCCAATGGAGGTGGTGTCCCTCCCCCTCCCGCCCGCGTTTTCGAACCAAACCTCAGCAAGTGTTGTTGTTGCCCCCCGCACTCCCTTTTCCCAACCTCACCTCAGCCAATGGTTTGTACCCCCCTTTTTTCTCTTTCTCTCTCTCTCTCTCTCTCTCTCTCTCTCTCTCTCTCTCTCTCTCTCTCTCTCTCTCTCTCTCTCTCTCTCTCTCTTTCCAGTCTCACCTCAGCCAGTGGTGGTGTTACCACCCTCCTCCCTTTTCCCAATCTCATCTCAACCACTGGTGTTGTTGCCCCCCGCCCCCTTTCCCAATCTCATTTCAGCCAGTGGTATTGTTACCCTCCACCCCCTTTTTCCCCAATCTCATCTCAGCCAGTGGTGCTGGTGCTTCCCTTCCCTACCCCCAAACTCACTCAGCCATAAGTGCACCATCTTTTCCCGTTCAAAGTCGAATGTTGTTGCCCTCCCCCTCCCAAAACTCCCTTCTCCCCCCTTTACCCAACCTGACGTATTAGCCTCATGCCCAGTCACCATCATCCTTTCCCAAAACTCCCTTCTCCCCCCTTTACCCAACCTGACGTATTAGCCTCATGCCCAGTCACCAACATCCTTTCCCAAAACTCCCTTCTCCCCCCTTTACCCAACCTGACGTATTAGCCTCATGCCCAGTCACCATCATCCTTTCCCAAAACTCCCTTCTCCCCCCTTTACCCAACCTGACGTATTAGCCTCATGCCCAATCACCATCATCCTTTCCCAAAACTCCCTTCTCCCCCCTTTACCCAACCTGACGTATTAGCCTCATCCCCAAAGTCACCATCATCCTTTCCCAAAACTCCCTTCTCCCCCCTGTACCCAACCTGACGTATTAGCCTCATGCCCAATCACCATCATCCTTTCCCAAAACTCCCTTCTCCCCCCTTTACCCAACCTGACGTATTAGCCTCATGCCCAGTCACCATCAGTCCTTGCCCTTTCCTCACCATCACCTGCAGTCAGAGTAGTGTTGTTGTTGGTGGTAGTGGTGGTAGTGGGACTTCTGATGCAGCTTCACGTTATAGGTTGTTAGGTGTGTCGTGTTCCTTGTTAGCCGGTTTGGCCTAGCGGTAAGGCGTTAGGTTGGTAAGCGGAAGGACCTCGGTTCGATACCGCTTCGGCTCTCCTTTCTCTTCAAAAAGGTTGTGGTTTGTGGACACTGTCTTGTGACTTTGTCCATCACTTCCTCCTGAAACATTAAAATGGCTCTCATCGCTGCCCATCTTAATGCAGAAGTCATTCTGGTGGTGACAGTGTAGCGATAGGTATATAATCTCCCTCTTCCCCACCTCCATACCCCCTTCCCCCCCTTCTCCCCGTCCCTAATAAGCCGTACGGTTTCTGTGGACGTTAAGCACCATGTTTACTTGCTTACTTACGTGTTCCTTCTGTTGACGACACGTTCAAATCCGAGAGGCAACCGCCTGCAACTGACCCGTCTTGTGTGAGGATCGTGTCCCAGTCAGAGATGGTCCAGACGCACAGACACACGGCCAGAAGTGACCAAGAAGCGGGGAAGAATTTAAAGGGGACCCGAAATGAAGAGGCAAAGTGTCCTAAAAACGTGCAAATGTTTTCATCTGCAGGCTGCATTTGGTGGTTACGTCAACATTTATATAAAGTTTATAAGAGAGGGTGGTTTTTATTGGTGTGTGTGTGTGTGCGCGCGCTCGCGTGCGTGCGCGCGCGCGCGCGCGTGTTAGTGTGTGTATGTATGTATGCATGCGTGCGTGCGTGCGTGGTGGCGTGCGTGCTTCGAATTTGAGCTCCTCAGGGCGGATTGTGGATGCTTGTCCCCAATATGTCAGCCCGACATCCGACGACATTAAGCCCCATATCATCACTGTAGATGCTTTACCAATGAAGTGCAGAAAAACGTTGGCCGGTGACGTGTGGATAATTTTGCAATGCATACCAGCTTTGTTCATGACGTCATTGACACAGACTGCTGGACGCGAAATGGCAGCACTCACAGTCGAGCTTCTGCGACTTTCAAACGATACGTTTTTCAGGAAACAGGACCAAAAACTATCGAGTGAAAAACTGCTGTTTGTTTATTGTATGTCCAAAAACTATCGAGTGAAAAACTGCTGTTTGTTTATTTTTGGTCCAAAAACTATGGATTGAAAAGCTGCTTTTTGTTTACTTTATGTCCAAAACCTATCGAGCGAAAAAGTGCTGTTTGTTTATTTTATGTGATTTATTCCATTCCTGTCAACAGACCCCGTGGTGCTAATTCCGCTCGGTTCTCCTTTAAGACTCGTTAACGTACAGTGGCTGCGGGCGGCCGATAATGATGTTAGCCGTGTCTACAAAGACTTTCCGTCAGGGAAGTCAGTCCAGCTGGGAGGTAGTACCACCCTCTGTGCTAGAAATGAGGTGGATGCAATTCTTCCGATTCCAGCGAGGGAAGGGGGCTGGGGCTGGGGGATAGTGCTGACGGTGTTGAAAGAAGGAAGGGAAGTGTTATTCCAGAGGCGGACGGTCAGTCGGAGAGAAGTGTTTATTCCATTTGGCAAGTCACAGATACCCTGTCGGAAACGAACTGCTGCACAGCACACCTCCAATTTATTTTACCTGCTGCCACCGTCTAATTGATTCCGCTTATCTCCCGCACGTGCTTCAGCGGCGTGTTTCTGTACCGTTCGCGTGAGCGCGAGCGCGCGCGAACACTGGCACACGCACACCGCGTCACACACTATCACGCGCGCGCGCGCGAACACACAGACACACACACACACACACACACACACACACACACACACACACACACACACACACACACAAGGTGACCATGCAGTCTACCCTATTCTCTGTTTACCTGCCCTGTTCTCCATGTGAGCGCGCGTGCACGTGAACATCGACACACGAGCACCACGTCACACACCATCACACACGCCCGCGCACGCACACACGCACACACACACACACACACACACACACACACACACACACACACACCACCACCCCCCACCCACACACACACACAGAGAACAAATTCACAGTGTGCTCATGCAGTCTACCCTATTCTCTGTCTACCTGCCCAGTGCTGCCTTTCTCCATCTCTCTCTCTTTCTCAATTCTCAATTTCTCTCTCCCCCCTCCCCTCCCATCTCTCGACCGGACGGTAAAATCCAGTGTTTAACTAACACGCTGTTTGAAGGTACTTTGTGATCAGCCAAAAATTGCGGCACTCAGAGCTAAACACTACATGGTAGATTCGCTTGTGACCTTTAGATGCACAGTTTTGCTTACACCCGTCTTGGTTGTATTGATTGTTTCATCGTGTTGGTTTGAGGCTGGTTCAGTCAGCCAGTAGGTCAATGTGCACATGAGTTTTGAAAACCGGAAAGATAGTTATATACACTGAAAAGGGTTAAATGCATTGGTGTAACCAGGAGGTATGCACTGCAGTTTGTTACTTGTATTATTGGTCATTATTTTGTCCAGGTTTACTACCACCCCCTCTGTCTGTCTGTCTGTCTGTCTGTCCCCCCAAGTCTGTGATTCTGTCTATCGTTCTCTGTGTGTCTCTCTTTCTGTCTATATATATATATATATTGTGTGTAGGTTAATTTAAAGGAACTAATATTCGTTGATCTCTCTCTCTGTCTCTCTCTCAGTCTCTCTCTCTCTCTCACACACACACACACACACACACACACACACACACACACACACACACACACACACACACACACACACACCGACATCTTGATAGAGCTGGCCGAGTTTCACGGCCCTGGATGTTTGCACGAGGACAGGTCCGCGTCAGCGAGATTGAGAGCGTGCGGGCCCAGGGCGGAATGCTGTTCCACAGAACACTTCCGTTGTAAAGCATGAGGAAGCATTCTTCACTAAAAGAAAGGACTCGGCACACGCGAGCTTAAAGTAGCACACACGTCCATTCTTGGCACACCGTAGTGTCACTGCACTGCTGCCCCGCCCGTTGCCAGCAGAGCAGTTTGAAGGTCGTTAAGGTTTGTTCGTTAGACTCGTTTAACGCCAGGTTGTCTCCACAGAGGTACTTACTTGCTGGCGGGGACGGCTCTTCCAGGTAGCCGGGAGAGAGAGAACTATACCTAACTTAACGCTACACTGTCACCGCCAGAGTGAGTTTTGCATTATGATGGGCATCGTTGAGAGCAGTTTTAATGTTTCGTTAACTGTGAGGGACAAAGTCACAAAGACAGTGTCCGTAAACCACAACTGGCGTTTGCAGAGAAAGGAGAGCCGAAGCGTAATCGAACGGAGACCCTTCCGCCTACCGCCCAAATAAACATGGTGCTTAACGTCCACAGAAACCACAAGGCTTATCAGGGACGGGGAGATGGGGGGGAAGGGGGGTATGGAGGTGGGGGAAGAGGGAGATTATATACCTATCGCTACGCTGTCACCACCAGAATGACTCCTGCATTAAGATGGGCAGCGGTAAGAGCCGTTTTAATGTTTCACTAATTGTGAGGGACAAAGACACAAACAAGACAGTGTCCACAGACCACAATTTTTGAGGAGAAAGGAGAGCCGAAGCGGATTCGAACCGAGGTCCGCCTGTTTACCAGCCTTACCGCTAGGCCAAACCGGCTCACTCCTGCTTAATGCTTTATACCGCTAGGCCAAACTGGCTCACGGGTCGTCAAGGACGGAATAGGCAGGCTCCTGTTGAGAAGACGGATGTGGAAGGGAAGAAATGGGGGACTCGGACAGGATAAGATGGTTTATCGGGGGAGGGAGTTGAGGGGGCGCTATAAGGACAGAAAAAAATGTTTGTCCGGGAGGATGTGTGTGTCGGCTGTGGGGGTAGGGTGGGGCGGGGGTACTTTTGGCAAAAATAGAAGGTTTATTGGGAGAGGAACAGTCAGTCTCTGTGCGACACAAAGCCATAAGTCATTAGTGTTCGCATGAGGGGGTTCAAGAGGAAGACTGCCCTCGAACGACATTGTCAAAGACTGTCCGTGGCGCGTAGCAGTCGGATTCAGACGTCGCGCACTTTTTGCACTATCTTCTTGATGAAAAAAGCCTTCGTCAGTAAGACGATTCTCGTATCTACGTCAATGTGATTTTTTGCCGGATGGATAGGTGGGTGGCGGGGAGGTAGAAGGAAGAGGAAGAGAGGGGTGGGGGGTATATTATCAATGATTTGTTTTGCACATAGCTTAAAGGATAACAGAATATCTCTTTACTAAACGTCCCGTGTTCGTGAAGGACGGGGTGTAGGTCAAGGGGAGGATTTTTGATTGCATTTTGCTGGCCGGTCTGCCTCGGTGTCGTTGCCCCTGTAACTTACGCTCTCGTGACTGGGCATCAGAACTCTCTCTCTCTCTCTCTTTGCTTGATTAGAGGTTGTAACCTTTCTGGCCTATTGCGGGAATTCCCACGTTATACTGATTCGTGTTTGGGCCGAGTTTCTGGTTCTGACTTGGGTATAGTTTTAGATGTGAGAAGAGTTTTGAACGTGCCTTGACTTATGACAGTGTTTGTTCGGCCTGATGAGACCACCCTGTCTGGTTGACGGGACGTTAACATCCATTTACTCGGTCTGTCTTTCTATGTGTCTGTCTCACTCTGTCTGTCTGTCTCTGTCTCGTTCTGTCTGTATGTCTCTGTCTGTCTGTCTGTCTGTCTGTCTGTCTGTCTGTCTGTCTGTCTCGTCTCTCTCTCTCTCTCTCTCTCTCTCTCTCTCTCTCTCTCTCTCTCTCTCTCTCTCTCTCTCTCTCCACTTAACGGGATCATCCATCGCCCCATCTCTCCAGTCTAACGGGATCACTTCCATTCTGCGATGTTTATCTGTCAAATGCATGCGGTCCTGTAACGAGATTGAGGAGCTAAACCCCGAGAACCGCTGAAGAACGGAGCCTGTCAGCGGCACCTTGGGAAACCGTTTTTTGACGTACTGGCTCTGGCTTTCATGCTGCCCTATCGCGTCAGTGATTTCCGCGGGGTGACAGAGGGCTGTTTGTGGACTGTCTGGCACACGTGCGGCCCCGCTCTGCACGAGCGAGGAGATGGTGGACAGATGACGTCTTCCCTAGTGTTTGCACTGGTCCCTATCTTGTCACTGTGGGCACAGACGGCGAGCGGCACATGAGAGGAATCAGCTCGGGTTTTGAGCTCTTTCTAGTTGATCTTGGAACCCGGAGCATCCGTTTTCAGTGACGAAGGCGTGTTTTGTGACGTGGCGCATTTAATAATAATAATAATAATGGGAATTTGTAAAGCGCCTACCCCACGACTCAAAGCGCTGAACTTTTGTACTTAGTTGATCCTGGAATCAGCAGCATCTATTTTCACTGACGAAAGCGTGTTTTGTGACGTGGTCAAAAAGTAATGATGGAAATTTGTAAAGCGCCTACCCCACGTCTCAAAGCGCTGAGCTTTTGTACCGAATAGCGATCGTCTAGTAATGTTTAAATGATTAAAAAAAATTACGTTCTGTATTTTTATGTAAAACGTTTATCAGCTCATTG
>JABMCL010001124.1:317500-320000 GCA_018857735.1 Alviniconcha marisindica | reverse complement strand
CACACACACACCCCACACACTACGCACGCTCACACGCACACACACACACACACACACACACACACACACACACATACATGCACGCACTCACTCACACGCACGCACGCACGCACGCACGCACGCACGCACGCGCGCGCGCGCACGCACTCACACAACCACCAACATCAGTGCGTGTTCGCAGCACTGACCTTACTGTGGCGTAGGTGGAAGCAGACGACGACCGCCATAATGAGTTTGTCGACTTCAAAGGAGAGAAGGATTAGGTCTAATACGTTCTTTGCTTTAATGCCGTCGCCTTCAGATTGAATTTCTGCACGGATTGTTGTGCCTGCCAACACACTTTCGTTTGATAGGGCAATCCTACCCGCTGCCTCGTTCTTCTGTGAGGCTTTCGCTGGGTGCTCATTGGTAGAACTGGCAATCAAAAGGCGTCATTTTTCCTTTCTTTTAATCTTGTATGTCATTTCCGAAGGAGCAGAAAGGGTTTGCTCTTGTGTGTCATTTTCTCAGAGGTAGAGGGGGTTAGTCTTTCTGTGTCCTTTTCTCAGAGGTAGAGAGAGTTACTTTAGCGTCATTTTTTTTTTCAGGGGCAGAGAAGGTTACTCTTGTGTGTCATTTTCATAGCGGTAGAGATGGTTACTCTTGCGTGTCATTTTCGTAGCGGTAGAGAGGGTTACTCTTGCGTGTCATTTTCTTAACGGTAGAGCTGGTTACTCTTGTATGTCATTTTCGTAGCGATAGAGAGGGTTAGTAAGTAAACATGGTGCTTAACGTCCACAGAAACCGTACGGCTTATTAGGGACGGGAGAGAGGGTTACTGTTGCATGTCATTTTCTTAGCGGTAGGGAGGGTTACTCTTGTGTCGTTTTCTCAGGGTTAGAGAGGGTTACTCTTGTGTCGTTTTCTCAGGGTTAGAGAGGGTTACTCTTGTGTGTCATTTTCTAAGCGGAAGAGAAAGTTACTGTTGTGTCGTTTTCTCAGCGGTAGAGAGGGTTACTCCTGCGTGTCATTTTCTGAGCGGTAGGGAGAGTTACTCCTGCGTGTCAATTACTGAGCGGTAGAGATAGTTACTCTTGCCTGTCATTTTCGTTGCGGTGATGGGCACGTGGAGCGCGTGCTGCCGGGTGGAATCATCTATAGGCATATATTGTCTGCCCCAACAAAAATATGTTGTTTTTCTTTCCCTCGTAATTCATAATCTGAAACCGAACGAGGCCTAGAGCTCTTGGGTACAATCGGCAAGCAAAGGGTACCTCTAATCAGCGCTCGAAAGACGTCACTGGTACACAACAACAAAGACCTGAACCTCCTGCGTTGACTCTCACTTGGCATGGCCTTTCATAAGCCCTCTGAGCAATGGAAATAGACACGTTTGAAGTTATTGTGTTGCACAAAGCGTAGAGTAATTCCGTGTGGATCCGTAAACTGATGATAAACATCACTGCGACATTTCGCAGAACAACAGCACCGACAACATGGAATTTGACTGCAAACAACGGACATGCAGGGTTATGAGCCCGTTCCGGGACATTAGGCAAGTGTTTAACCCACTGGTCTTAACAAGACCCAAACACATAAAAGCTTGAAAGGAACACTAATTTAATACAATACAAAAGGTGCGAATTTTCGGGTGTAGATCCCTTTTTCAAGCGACAAAACAACAATTAAACGGCTAAAAGTTAAATTATGTCCGGCTTCGGTTGTAGTGTGTTTGGAGCGTTTGGAAAAAACGTTGGCCTTGTTTCAGATTTTGTTTTCACTAGTCTAAAAGTCTGTTTGCAAGAGCAAGGCCTGTGTTTTGCAGAATTCAGAGTCACATAACGCAAGCGGGCATTGGCAGGAAATATGAACCGTGTTCAGGAAAACATTATCTCACGTGAACAGTTGTGTAAGGTTAGCATTTAAGAACGGGGAAAACAGTTATAAAACCGACCTCCCATCCTTTCAGTTAACCAAAAGATTCTACGACGATTTGAACGTATACGTTGTGTTCTGTTTGTGCTTTTGTGTTTGGCATTTTTACAAACCAACTCCAGACAGGAGAAAACTATTTTCAGTCATGTCCTCTGAGAACGTGGCTCACGAGTACAGCTGGAAGATAATTATATTTGTTTTCCTGAAGGAGACAAAACTAATGTCTTCTACCATCTGTAAAAATAATAATAATAATTCTGTGTTGTGTGTGGAAATGTGAGCTAGGTTTTTGTTTCTTTCTTTTCTTTTCTTTTTTACTTGTGGTTTGACAACCTGGTCGCCCTGATGCGCGATTTAAAATGGTGTTTGGTCATCCTGGATTGACCCTGTGCGGTTGACGATGTGTGTGTGAGTGTGTGTGTGTGTGTGTGTGTGTGTGTGTGTGTGTGTGTGTGTGTGTGTGTGTGTGTGTGTGTGTGGTGGTGTGCGCGCGCGCGCGCGTGCGTGCGTGCGTGTTCTTTTGGACCTGACTGTACTTGTGCATGCGTGAACGTTTACGTGTGCGCGTGACATTTTCGGTTGCTTT